>JRZD01020001.1:5509-29415 GCA_000826945.1 Eimeria nieschulzi
CGTCGCCGGCCTCCCCCCACAAACCCCTGTGCTATCTTTCGCCTTTCTGTGTGTCCGCACCGCCCTTAACCTCTCCAAAACGCCGCCTGCTTGAGGAGCAGCAGCAGCAGCAGCACCTGCAGTAGCAGCAACGGCAGAATCCCCTGTTGCCCCTTCCGATGAGGCAGGGCAGTGCCCGGGGAAAGAAAGATGTTGGGGTGTCTTTTGGCACGTCAAATATTTCGGGGCGTTCTTTGGTGGTGCGCTGCTGCTTGCTGCTGCTCTCTTCCCGTACAGGATGGTGCTGCTGCTGCTGCCCGTGAGCCCGGCGCTGCTCTTTTTTGAGTGCACACGCTACGTAGCCTTAGCATAAAGCTCGCACTGCCTCTACGACCCCAAGGAAGCAGCAGCCGCTGCAGGAGCGAGCCAAGACAGCAGGAACGCTGTGCGGTGGGCTGAGCGCTCAGGGGGGCCTTTGAGGGATGCCTGGTTGCCGTCTACGCCCAGCCCTTTTGGCTGCTGCTGCAGCGTTTCCCTTGCAGCGGCGAAGCCGTGATGCGCAGCCTGAAACTCCACCTTCAGACAGAGCAAGGAAACAACCTCGTAAAAAGCCAGCTGCCCAGAGCGCGTCCTGATGAAAAGCCGCATGCCAACGGACACGAACACGAGAACCTCTCTCTGCGTCTCCCCTGCCATCTATCTTTGCACCTCCTTCTCTTTCTCATTTTTCCTGCCTCTTTCTGCCTCTGTCTGTTCCTCTCTCTTCTGTGCAGCGGCAGAAGAAAGCAAGAATCTCTGCTTTGGCGTGGGACTTGCGGGAGACAGCCGGCGGCGCTTTTGGTTGCTGGGGCTGTTTGCTTGCATCTCTTTCGTGTGTGGGGGCAGCCTGGGCGGCTTCTGATGGCGATTTATGTCTCTCCGTCGTCTCTCCCTTGCCTTCAGCTCGCAGACCCCTACAGAACGATCGCGCACCTCTTACCCACGTCGTGCTTGGCAGCGCCCAGCCTGCTGGACGCAGCTCTGCCGGTTTTGGCTGTTCATACGGCGAAGTAACTGCGGGCTTTCCTCAGCCAGCTGCTTCCTGCCAGTCTGACTTCACAAGGATCTTGGAGCCTTACCCTATCAACCCATGACGATTTCGTCCTGGCGTTTTGCTGCTGTCTACTGCCCATCTGTCTCTTCGTCGGGCGGCGAATGGAGGGGATTGCTGCTGCTTGCCGGCGCAACCGCTGCCAGCGCGCCCTTGTGCTTCATCACCCAATCTCACAAAATGCCAACAACAGCTGGCACACGCGCAGCATAAGTAGCATTAGCGACTGTCACCAGCAGCGCCTCTGGCTAAGCGGGAGCAGGACGGGCTTCCCCGATAGCTGTCTCCGCCGTTTGGGTGTCTGCGCAGCCGTTCAGGTAAGAGGGAATTTTAGGGTGTACGGCTCGAACAGGCTAGGCCTCGCGTGTCTTGCCATGGGTTTCTGGCTATCTTGCATCTCTTCAGAGATCTTCTGGCTGAGGGTTGGGTGCGCGCCTGGGCCTTTGGCTCCTTTGTTTGCGACTTCGCGCAGCTAACGCTTGCAGTGTTCTCCGTGGAACTCACGAGGTCCACTCCCATCCGCACCACTTCTGTTTGTCGGGACGTTTCGCCCCGCAGCTCGTCGTATGCCTTTTATATGGACTACATATGCTGCCTCCAAGCCTTTCTGCTGCATCAGCAGACTCTTGTGAGGGGCAGCTCCAGCAAACGGCTGTGTGCCTGTCTCCGTTTGCAGCAGAGCAGCAGCTTCCGTTTGATTGCTTGTACACCACACAGGTTCGACCACTAGTTTCTCTTTTTTATTGCCAGTGCCGCTCTTCTTTTTTATTGCCAGTGCCGCTCTCACAGAACACTCTTAGGCCGGGGAGGGGCCATCCTCGCCTTCTCTTGCGCTTGTTGGCACGCGCTAGAACGTTTGCTGCACACTAATCCGAGCTGAGGTAGTGCTCAGCTAGCCTACACAGTGGGTTAGGGCCTATTGTTTCGGGGGTTGTTTAGCACGTCATATGGACAGCGACGGCGTTTAGAGACACAACATCTTCCCTAGGATGCATCAGGCCAGGCGCGATGCGAACGGCAGAACGACCGAGGAATTGTGGCTAAGCGGTACGGGGACCTACGGCAGGGGTGCATGCTGGGAGGCGTGCACAGATATAGATGCCACAAATAGCAGCAGGTGCTCAGGCAGGGACCAGGCAGAATCATTCCCGCCCTCCCTACCGACTTACGACGTAGCCCAGGCTTTCCAGCACACTTTTCCTTCAGGCGCAAGCTCCTTTTCAGCGATAGCTATGCAGGGACACTGCCATGTAGCTAGCTAGACATGAGGGTTAGCTAGCTAGTCAGTCACGAGGGTTAGCTAGCTAGCATATCATGAGCGTTAGCTAGCCAGCTAGCCATTATAGCTAGCTAGCCCTTGGAACTGCAGATGCCGTTCCCAGGGGATCCAACCAATCATTGTCCACTTCACTCGCATACTGGCACCCTCAGGAGGATTTGGCTGTCCCTCGCTCCTTCTGTTTGACTCTCGCCTACGGCAGTAGCAGCAGCAGCAGCAGGAACCGCACGATTAGTTCACTGGGCGTGTCGATCTGTAGTTCACGAATTCCTCTCAATCGCCGAAGAGCCAATGTCTGAGTTTCGGGGACTGAGAGGGAGGCTGGGGATTGAGAAGGAGGCTGGCTTCCCCGATAACCCAACTGTCTTATTAGGACGTAGCGAGATGCTTTCCTTCATGTCTCAGCAGACAGCAGATGACGCTGCCGTCCGTTAGCTGCTCGCTGGAGAGCCTCACTGCTACTCGTGTGTGAATGTCATGCAGAAAAGGCCTCGGCCTTGGCAGTGACACCTATATGCATCCTGCAGCTGCAGCAGGAAACGCTGGCAAACAAGAGCAAACCTGACGGCGACACTTTGCCTCTAGTAGCCGTCCATCTCCCCTAGGGTTGGCCTGGCCGTTGGCTGCTGCATGCTACTTAGCAGTTGCTTCCTAAGCTACTGCTGCTGCTTGCAGCAGCCCATCCAGACAGAGCAGTAGCAGCAGCTGAGCTGGAGAGACTCCGTGCAGCTGGTTTTGAAATGCGAGGGATTATTGTCTCGTTCGCAGCAAGTCTGTTTACCCAGGTGGAAGAGCAGATGATGAAACAAACACAAATAAACAACCCCTCAGGGTGCTTTGAGTGCTGTTATACAGCCTGCCCAGCTGCAGCAGTGCCTTGTCTGCAGCTAATGGCATTTCCAGTAGACACGAGAAAATCTTCTGCGTAGTTTGGCCTGAGGTTGAAGCCCGCTGAGGCGAGGCCTGTCCGCCTCTGTGCGCCTCTGGCCCCGCCGATTCCCCTTATAGAGGCCAGAGGAACTACGACCGGAGCAAGTCCGGCCCTCCTTGCTGCTGCTGCTGCAGCGCCGCTGCTACTGGTAGCGGCTCTGCTGTTGGCATGCAAGGCGTCCGGAGACTGGGCGGCCTCCGCCTGCCGCCCCCTTCCGTCCCTTAGCCTGCAGGGGGAGGCAGCAGCAGCAGCAGCAGCACCTCGTCGTTGCTGCGGCGGTTCATGCTCTTCGGGCGCGTAAAGCGCGTCGACGCGCCGCTGGAAGAAGGAGGCAGTTTGCCGCGCCACCTGCACAGCCGCATGGGCAGGACCTGCACACCAACAAAACTGTCTCCGTCACCTCAGGAAGGCAGCCGGCGTGGCAACTAATCGAAAGGCCCGGCCAGTTCTCTCGTGCACTTTAAAGCGCATACAAGAGGGCTTGTCTTCTTGCTCACCACCGAGGGAGCTGCAGTGGGCCGTTTGTTGGCAATCTCCTCTGTGCGCACCACCACAAAAAAGCCCCAGCGGCGCATGCGCACGCAGAGCACTCCCAGCACACGTGCAGGAGTAGCAGCAGGAACAAGAGCAAAAGCAAGCAGTAGGAAATAGGCTCCTTACCCTCCGGTTCCTCGCGGCGGCGGCGGCGATGCGTTCTGGAAGCCTCGCGGCTCGGCGATGCCTGTGCTACGCTCTCGCCTCTGCCAATGCGGGCCGTCGTGCCTGGGCGCCCGCCTGCGGGGCCTCCGCTTCCCCTACGCCACTGGCGACACGGGGGGCCCCCCTCACCCTCTCCGTCGCGGTCAGGCGGAGGCACCCGCTGCCGATGGAAGGATAAGCCCGTGCCTGCTGCTGCTGCTGCTCCATGCCCTGCAGCTGCTCCGCCTGCTGTGCGGCTGCGACGAAGAGAGGAGACCGTCCTGCCCCAGGACTCCAAAACGCGTCGTACAAGCTGCAGCAGCAGGAGCAACAGCAGCAACAGACAACGGGCGTCTTAAAAAACAAAAAGAGCACACAAGGTGCTTTCTGCTCCCCTCTCAGCACACTCTCTAACGGCAGCAAGTGCTGCTGCTCATGCTGCTGATCTCGCTGCTCCTTACCCTGGCCATCCCCGCTTCTGCCTCGTCTCCGTTCCCTGCATCCGACCCAACGACGCTGCGCACCCGATGGCCCCTCTGCTGCTGCTGCTGCTGCTGGCTCTCCTCTTCCCCCGACAACTCGGAGGAAGAGCAGCCTGAAGATACTGTCTCTACGGACACGACAGACTCCGACGAAGACGGCAGGTCCTTCTGAAAGACGTGCACGCATTTTTGCTGCAGCAGAGCACAAGAGAAGCAGCAGGAGCAGCAAGACAAAGCAGCTAGCTAGCCAGCCAGCTAGCTAGCTAGCTAGCCAGCTGCACCTGCGAAACGCTGGACAGCCAAGTAGCACCCGAACTAGCTGCGTACATACGGGGGGAGTCTCAGTTGCCGCGGCAGCAGTAACAACAATAGCAGCAGCAGTAGCAGCAGTATCAGCAGCAGCAAGCCCTAAACGGCCGGAGCGTAGAGGACGCACCACATCTAGCAGCTCGCGCGTGGCGCCGTTGTAAGCGGCAATGTAGGAGAAAACGGCCTTACAAAGAGGGCACGTCGTCTCCCTCTGCGCCCACACCTGAGGAGCCGCATCAAGCACAACACCCAGCAGAGAGCCGCTCCAAAACAGCAACAAAAATCAAAATCTTTAGCCAGAAGGAGCGGCTTGCCGCATCCAAGGCAGAGACAGCAGAAATGCAGATGGCAGAAGCAATTGGCTGCTGCGCCCTACCTGTATACACCTCAGATGGAAGCAGTGAGCGCATGCGTCTATCCGTGCTAGCGGCGGTGGCGGCGCCTTGTGACTCGCAAGGGGGGCTCCTTCAGAGACCCCCTTCGAAGGCCGGCGACACCCAGCTCCTGCTGCGCCTTGCCCTGTGGGCCCATCGCTCCTTGCCACCCCCAAAGTCACCTCCGGTTCCTCAGTCGGCAGCAGACCATCGAGGCAGCAACCTGCAGCAGCGGCAGCACAGAAGTAAGGCCCCACTCCCTGCAGATGGGACACGGCAGCAGCAGCAGCAGCAGCAGCAGCAGCACATCCTCTCATTCAAAATAACTCTCGTCTGCGCGACTTCTGTGTGTATTTGCTGCTGCTGCTGCAGCTAGTCTGACGCACCACAGAGAGCATCCTTCAGCTCCAAGTCTGTTGCAGCAAAACACGCAAATTTGCACCTGAGAGCCTCGGCACCCCGAAGCCTTCTTTCTCTCCGCGGCTGCAGCGCAAATGCGCCTCTCCTCCCTGAGGCCTGGCTGCTGCTGTCCGCCTCTGCTCCTGCTGCCTCTGCTGCAGGTGTGCATGCAGTCTGTGCTGTAGCCGCAGGCCGGCTGCGGCGCCTGGCCCGCCCTACAGGGGTGGAAGAAAGAGAACCCACAGAGACATTTCGCGGGGCCTCTGTTGCTTCTGCTGCTGCCGGCATCGCGTCCTGCTGCCCGGTCAGCTGCTGCCTTGCAGCCCTACTGCGCCGGGTAACAGACGAAGCAGCCGTTAAGGCTGAGGGTTCTGTGGCGCCTGCTGCAGCTGCATCCGCTCGAAGGGCTCTTACCCTCAGCGGAGACCTCTGCTGCGCTGACGACGCCAAGACAGCGGGGCCCCCTCTCCTCTGTCTCTTGGGAAGACGCCTCAAGTGACCTTGCTCGACGGGAGCGCGCCTCTCACCACCCGTTTGTCGAAAACAGCGTCCTGATACGACGTGCAAACGCGAGGGAGCCCGTTGGCCACCAGATGCCCGGCGTCTAGTGCCACCTGCAGAAGCAGACGCACCCCGATGTTGGAACACCGCTGGCATCTTGGTACCCTTGTCGCTGTTGCCTTTGCTGCCACAATTCTTGTGGAAAGCAGAAGAAGCAGCCAGAAAAAAACGTGAGAAGCTTTCCTTGTGCTGCTGGCTCTTCCACGCATGAAACTCCCAAGCTAACCCCCGCCTATGGGCGCTCGAAGGACCAACCGACGGCAAACAAAACGACGTTCACAACCGCCAGGAAGCCCTTAAAAAAGTGACAGGCCCCTCAGTCGGTACCGCGCAACATGAGCAAGAGATCAGAAATCAGAAAAGCAGAAGGAGGGGGCCCCTGTTGTTGCAGCCACTGGACGGGGGCCCCTGGGTATTATGGGGCTTCTGCGTATTCAAAGATCACTCTGGCTAATCAAATGAACTGGGCTATTCTAAAGAGTTGGAAACCGCTGTCAGGGGCCGCAAAAACAAGTCCAAGCACCTCGACGCGAGGCGTAATGGGTCCCGATCGGCAGATCTCCCAGTTAACTGGAAATGGGGATACGCCAGCGTGTGTTTGCAAAATAAGCAGTTCAAGTCCAAGTTTAAATTCTAGGAAAGAACGAAAGAAAGAAACAAAACTTCAACAGCTCTTATGGAACTACCTACCCCAAGAGAAGGCCCGCCAGGCTGCAGCACCACCTCCAAAGAGGGAGCGCTAAAAGAAACAAAAAATTCCGCAGACTTCAAATGCGATAAAAAAGCGTTTAACGGGGGTAGAGGAGAACACGAGGTCCTGAGACGCACGTCGCTGCCCACCCTCGGGCTCCCTCCTAACAGCCCCGAATACTACACAACTGAAGGCAGGAGGACGGGGGACAGAAAACGTTGAATAGCATTTAGTTTCATAACCTTTATTAAAGAGGACTTGCAAGGGATGCGGGAGAGCCTGGAAGAGAAGCGAGGAAGGGCCCTTTATCGCAACCGTCAACTAGCCCAGGGTCACTGGGGCCTCCAAACTTTTCCCTGTGCAACGCTAGTACCAACATACCATTTTTGTACTGAATTTCTAAAGCGTATGCAGGAAAGACAGCACCAATTAGGTGGAGAGCGACCGCCTGGATGCAGCTGGCAACCTCTTTAACGCTCGTACTTGGGACTATGCTTAAAAGCCATAAGTAATAACTTAAAAATAGTTAGTCCCCAAAGAAGTCTGCCCATCTTTGGCTTGCTTCTCTGACGCCATGCCGACCTCAACACAGCTAAGGAGCAAGGGCATGCGGCCACGCTGCAGGCCGGCCACCTACCTTGAGCAAGCACGCATCCCAAAACAGTATGTGAGAAGCTGGACTACAGCTCCTTACACACAAATGCTTAAGCTTTCCACTCACAGACAACTTAGGATATTAATAAGAACACGTCTAGCGGATAACAACAGACAAACACTGCAATATCGAACATTCACATTAATATGCTTCATCTGCCACCCTTCATAAGACGCATGTCCTCATGGTCCATACGAAAGGAGGTCCACCAAGTGACCGTTGTTGCTGTTTCCGGTGCGCTATTGCCGCTGATAGTGCTGTCAAGAAAATCGCGTTTCCTTATCCCGGGTTGTTTAACATGCCAAATCCTACAAAAAGGACGGGCAAAAGCACTTAGTGTGAGAAACCTCCGTATGTTTAGCCGCATAGAGAGGCTGACCCCTAGGGATCACTTCGGGGCCAGGGCAAGAGGGTGAGATCACAAACCATATGCCTTGAACCCCCGGGCTGAGCGAATCCCCAACGACAACTCCCTGCTTGGGTCCTCTCTAGTACCTTTATCCAATTGGTAAGCATCTCTTGACCCCTGCCACGATGAGGTAGATGCTGGCCCCACACAAATACCCCTCTGGTTCCTTGATGGTCTTTGCCGCGACCAGCACCGAGCCCTTCTAACTGCTGAAAGGCTCGCTGGTTTTTGCTATTATCAATAAGATCAAACATAACCCCTCTCAGCCAATAGCTTCACATTCTTCAAAAGCAATACGCAAAGCCCCGGATATTCGATGCACCCCTACTCAATGCCCACACTCGGAACTCAGGGTGCCAATTTCTCTAGAAAATCCCATCAACACGAAGTACGGTCCATAAACAGATCAAAGTTCGAACTTGAACTGAGATCAGATCCTAGACGTCTCAAACTCTAGTAGAAAAGTTCTGTCTGTCTCTTGAAGTCAGGATTCACACAAGTGTCCTCGATCCCGCACCCAGGCCTTTAGGCCTGAGAGATTAGCTTGGGCATTAAGGCCTTGACCCTGAGGCCTTGGCCCCAACTCCCGATCTTTAGGCCTCAACCCCACTTGTCTCTTAAGGCCTTTTACAGTTTTCCTTAATTTAATCCTTTTAGGTCTTACAATACTGTACGCCTTTTATATTAATATTATTTAGATGTTAGCATACTTAGCATGGTTAGCATGACTTCCATTTGCTTAGTATAGGCAAACCAGACTCGAGGGCGGCACAGGCTAAGGCCTCCACTCAGCCTGAGCCATGAGCGTAGTTGTGTTCACTACTCTACACGCGCAGACGGCTAGCAATCCTTACAAAAAACCAAATGATCGAAATCGCCACCCACGCGCAACCTACTGTTCCAAATATGTCACGCTTATTATTCAAATTATAAACGATCCTTATTGAGAGCAAATTAGAATTGGATATGGTTACGGTTTCGGGATACAAAAACAAAAGTCGGTATCGGGCTACTACACGCAAACACAACCGGTAAAATTCAGCTGGGCTGTTGGGACAGAAGAGAAGAAAAGCCGAAGCAATCTGTATGTATTGTTTGTTGTATGCAAATCGCAGGCACACTGACAACTCACCGAAATATCCTTCTCAGCAGGCGCACAGATGTTTCAGTACAAAATATCATTAAATTTAAAAGTAACAGAAAGTCTAATTACTAAAGATTCCACCTTATTCTTCAGAGCATACGGACTCAAAGCCCCAAAAGGAGTGCATGTAGTGAGCGTGTCGGCAGCCATATTTCTGCATGCTTTTAAAATGGCATCATTTGTTTCGAAATCAGATTGTTATCCTTTAGTAATTTATACATAATTGCTTGGTCCTGAGCATGTTGACACTCAGCACCAAACTGCAGCCTTCCTGGTGCCCCGAAACACTCCATAGCCGCACAATCCCTCCAGGACAAGGCGAGGGAAAACGCAGCTTAACTTTTCGTTCGTGAATAGAACGGAGGAGACTTGGGTTGAACAGTAACGCTGCCTATTGACTCGCTGCTTTCCGTTTTCAGCTCGGGGAAACTCCTTCCCAGCTTATGGGCGTGAATGAGTAAACACGCAGTTTCGTAAGTTCTATGCCCTTTATGTTCTGAAGACGGTGACATTTAGGAGGGGCCTATGCAGCGCGAAGGAGAGGAGAGGAGGTGAGTATGTTTAGATGTTTATAACGCCGCTGAAGGAACGCAATCATGGATTCGTAGGCTGCGGTGAGCCCCCCAGCAGAAACAGCAACGCGCGGCAGCAACTCTCCATGTTTTTTTTGTTGTTTTGCATGCAGCCCGAAGAGACTGCGAGCGGGCGATGCCTGCGCCGCGTCTCTTCCTCCCTCGGACCCACTGCCTCATGCAACTGCAAGTGCTGCCACGCTACCGCAGCAGCAGGAGCTGCAGCAACAGCAAAGCATCGATGAAGTGGCAGAGGCCACGGCAAACGCTTCTCTGGTTGCCTCCCCCGAGCTGGCGGCGGGCGCACTGGGGTCTCTCCTGTCTCTGCATGCGCAATTTCACTGTGATGTTTGCGGTGCTGACATCAGCGGCACTTTTCGCATCCGCTGTGCCGAGTGTAAGGATTTCGACCTCTGCCTCTCGTGCTTTTGCAGCGGCCGAACCAACAGCAGCAGCAGCAGCAGCAAACAGCAACAGCACAAGAACACGCATGCCTACATTCCCGTGGGGCGCAACAAGTTTCCCGTGTTCACCTTAGACTGGACTGCTGAGGAAGAAATATTTTTGGTAGAAGGCGTCAGCAAATACGGATTCGGCAACTGGCTGGTCCGTACTGCGCTCCCGGGAAAGCCAAGAGGCTTAGGGAGCTTCCCAACGCATTCATGCTGTCTCTCACTATTGCTTGTCCCTCTAATGCTGTCTCTCTCTATTACTTGTCTATCTCTATTACTTGCCTCTCTCTAGTGCTGTATCTCTAGTGCTGTCTCTTTGCTGTTTGCGCCTCTGGCTTGCACGTTCTGCCTCTCTATTTCCATATGCGTTGTATCCAGCTCTATCTGCGTAGAGGTTCTGTCCTGTTGGATGCGGCTCTTTGTGTGCCTTTTTTCCTCTGTCTCTTGCATTCGCATGCGCGAGAGTCCCTGTTGCAGGAGGGCAGGATTTGTGGTGTCTGCACTCAGGAAGTGGCCGAGCTCGTGAGCCACGCCTCGCTGGAGCCGAAGACCCCCGAGCAGTGCGAAAAGCACTACATGGGCATCTACTTAAACTCTCCGGCTTCTCCTCTCCCCGACCTCTCAGCCCTTGTGCACGGGCCCAACGGCACGGCTCTCACGCCAGAGGAGGCAAAGGCGAGGAGAGAAGCGGAGAAACAAACCAAAACTGAGCCTGGTCTGTGCATCGCAACGACCCACCAGTTCTCTGTCTGTTTCCCTCTGTGCTAACGGGCTAACTTACTACGCTAGTAGCAGCCGGCGTCTCCTCTCTATCTTATTTTTTAGGGGCTTTGCATGCGCATGCAGATCTCGTTGGGGGCAGCAGCACCAGCGTAACGCCGTTGGCCCGGAAAAGCCCTAAGCCGTCGCATTCCATTGTGGGTTACTGGCCGTTAAGGGGCGACTTCGATGTGGAGTTCGACAACGACGCGGAGCTTATCCTCGCTGATATGGAATTTAGAGGTCAGCCTGCCTCTCTCTCGTCTAGCTGCTTCGCACTTGCATGCATGCATGCGCATACCGCTGCATGGGACGCTTCGCAACGAACAAGCACTAGTGCCGTGTAATCGGCAGGCCCAGGGTTCGATTCGCAGCAAAAAATGGGAGAAATGACACGTTTCGAATGCCAAAGCCAAGGCCTCAACAGTCGCAACCGCGTCTTGCTTTGTGCGACGTCGCAGAAGGAGAGGCTGTGCAGGAGAGGCAGCTTAAGCTGCAGATCATAGAGATTTACAATTCGAAGCTCGACGAGAGGATTTACAGGAAGAACACCATTATTAGCAGGTGCATACTTAGTGGAATTGCTTGCATGTGTATCAACGCAATTCTGGTGTCAGTTTGCCTTCCGTCTGTCTCGACAGCGGCTAGTACAGACAGAAGAGGCTTTGCAGCGTGTAGTGGGTTTGCAATGTGTAGTGGGTTATTGTTGATGTGGGCATCTCCAGGGTCGGAGAGGTGCTGTCTGTTTACCGTGTGGCTCAGGGGGCTTCTGGATGTGAAATCGCTGCACTTGCGCGACAAGAAGAGAACGAAGGAAGAACGGGACCTCCACAATCTTTTCAAGTGCGCTGCATTTACCAGGGCAGCAAGACGCCCGTCATTGCCAGTGCAAGTATCATTGGCTGCTGTTTTGCGTGGAGCGGATGAGTGCTCCCTTATCGAACGCGCCGTTGGCTGCCTTTAAAAAGCACCTCAATAGACGGAAATGAACTGGAAAATCGCTTGTCTCTTTCTCCTTGGTACCACAGGCCTCTCGCGAGGTTTCAGTCCGATGAGCAGCAGGAGCGGCTCGTGCAGCTTTTAATCGAAGAGAGACGGGTGCGAAATCGGCTGTCGCTTCTGCACGAGTGGCGCAGCCTCGGATTGAAGACAGCCAGGGATGTTGAGGTGCGTTGTAGCAGGCAGGCAACGACATCCTACTTCTTTCTTTGGCTCGGTGCTTGTAGAGCCAATACGCAGGTGCAGTGTGTTTGTGGATGGGATGGAGAGACAAGGCATTTCATCGCCCGTCTCTGATTTCGGTGATGCCGCATCGAATGCTCAGATTTACGAAGAGGAAAAGGCCTGGCGGGAGCAGCTGCGGATGCGCTCTCCGGATTTGTGCCTCTCAGCAGCAACGCCAGGGTCTATCCATGCGGCAGCAGCAGCAACAGCAGCAACAACTGCAGCAGCAGCAGCAACAGCCTCTGCGAAGTCGCAGCTTGCAACTGCGGCCAAAGGCAGGGCAGGACAGAGAGGTGGCGTTGCCGCTGCCGCTACCTCTGGGGCGGGGCATGCAGTACCTGCAGCAGGGCCCCCCGTAACTCCCATTAAAAACTTCCCGGGGGCGAAGCTCCTGAAGCCTGAGGTGAGGGCTGTTCCGAGTAGCCAAGCATCTCTTTGATCTCTTGTTTTGAGTGGCAGCCAGCAAGCAAGGCCTTGTCTCGCACTCCACAAACAAGAAACACAAAAAAAGTATTTAAATTTTGCGCATAAACGTACATAAGCACATTTGCGTGGTGTTGATGTATCACCGTGTGCGGTTCTCTAATTGCTATTGTGTGTGCGACCTACTTTATCGAGCAGACTAGGGGCCTCGCGCCTTCCAGTAGACTGGTGCTTTGTCAGTTGACAATACCTGTCGCTTTATCTGGATTTCTCTTTAATTGTTTTTATTTCTTCTGAAATTCATGCTCAGGAGCTTGCTTTCTGCGAGGAGGCGCAGCTGCCGCCTGTCTTCTTTCTTTTGGCAAAGCGGATGCTGGTGCACGAGGTGGCTGTACACCGCAAGAACGATGGCCAGGGTCTCAACAGACCCGTGGAACTTTGTGCGCCAACGGCAGCTCATAGCTTACGAAGCCCCCTGTTGGGTGTGCAGTTGTGTAGCCAAGGGTGCCACTGCCGTGCTCCCACTGAACTAAAATTGCGATGCCGTGCATGCAAAGAGGTGTCTCTGTCGGTTGTTGTTGGAAAGCGTAAAAGCATTTGTTTTTCGTGTTTGCGTGCGGGTGCGAACTGCAGTGGTGCATCGCGTGGGGCAGCTCTACGACTTTTACGTGAACATGTGGCAGTTCGCCTCCTGCCCGCAGGCCCTCGCAGCACCGGCAGATGGGGCCAAGGACGCTGCGGGTGTCTCAACGGAGAACGAGCAACAATCAGTAGCCGAGCAACAAGAGGCAGACTTGCCACAGCTCCCTCAATTTGTGCATCCCGCGGCGTCTAGACAGCTTGCGACTGGCGATGGAGAACAGCAAACTGCTACTTCTACTACCAGCAGTTGCCTCGCGGAAGAGGCAGCGGCACATGAGCAAGCAGCAGGCTGTGACACAAAATGTGCTTAAAAAGCATTAAGAGAAAGTTCCTAGACTTCTTAACGGCACGCAGCGGAAAACCTGTATATAGCTGCATGCCTCCACATATGTATTTGTACATATTCATGTTCAAAAGTTCGTTTTGCCGCGCCGGCGAGGGGAGTGCACTGCCTTTAGTGGTGCAGGAGCAAACTGAACTGGGCGTTGGCGAATCCCCAAATGGGTCCAAAAGGCCGTGCGCAAGAGCAGTGAGAGTTGTGGGGAGTCTGTTTTTTGTGCCAACGTCAACATTGTGTTGTCTGTAGTGAGAAAACGTGCACTGTATAGACACTCTACGCGCACAAATGGCTAGAGCAGCAGTGGGTAGCTGCTTAGCCATAGTTGCGTCGTTTATGTGGTGAGGGACTCGTTAGGCAACTCTCCAAGGGACTGCCAGCGCTGTCTCTAACCTCGTCAAAGTTAGGGAAGAAAAGAACTTAGCACCAAAGCAGAAACGCCAAAGAAAAACGTTAATAGGCCAAATTTTTTGGAGTGAAATCGCAGCTCTCCTGGTGGAGTGTAAGGCGCGAGCCTAGGGCTTGTAGGCTGCGTGCATCATCGCCACCTTTTGATCAAAATAAGCATATCCGCCGGGCGCATGCGGAGGCGGTTGTTTGCTCACAACCTCACAAGCTCCTGAGAGTGCGCTGTACCTTCTCTGTATCACTGCCACTATCCCTATCGAGGCGCCCCTCATCAGGTACGAGGATGGGAGTTGCGCTGTGCGGCTTTTGCACAGCCTGAGACCTTGCAGTAGTAGGCCTTTCAAAAGCAGCGTAATTCCCCTTTTTTAGACCAATATGTCTAGTTAATGTCCGTTTGCCGGACCAGTAGGGAACGCAAGAGTTAATGATCCTGTTGAATCGTTAGTTCTGCTTTCCTTTCGACCTTGTCTTATAATTTTCAGAAGGCCTGAAGATTTCATCTGGGAGTTTCCCGGCTGTAAGGATCGCCGCGACCTTGCATGCTCTCAGCAGGGGAAGAGGGGTGAGAAGGCAGGCTTTCACACGGACCGCTCTGGTGGGTACTTATTGCACATTCTACAGGCTAGAGAAGCATGGAAATTACTTCATGCAAAAAGAACCGGCATCGTCGGAGCCTTTTGCTAGTATGTTAATGCTTGTACAACAATTTTGAATCCAGAAAAGGCGAAGGGCGCAATGCTTGCTAGCTCGTGGCAGCGATCACCTGTACTTCTGAGGATGACAGTAGACAGAAAAAAATATAAAAATCAAAGCAGGTCTGCGAGTTGCCAAGGATACAATAGGTGTGCTATTCCATCTGCAGAGAATATCGAACAGTAGTAAAAAGTACATGCTGGAGCATCGGGGCTTGGCCCCGCATGTGCCTACTAGACCTCAATTTGGAAGATGTGAACACCTGTTAAGAAACCGGAAATGGTCAAGCGTACTATTTTCGCATCGTTTTAGAGAGTATAAAGTTCGAAAGAGCCTCATCCCCCAGGATTATCGAGGAGGATCGAGTCGTTGGGGCTTGTGGTAACCCCTGCTTTTTGTCAATAAACTATGCACCATAGAAATATAGTTTGCATTGAAATGCATTTAATCCCATGAAAATGCATTGCTGCGCCGCAAAAAGAGCTAGTACCGACGGGAGTCGCGTGCTTGCTGCCTGGCTGCGTTTGGGTCGGCAGAAACTCTCGACACTGAAACCATTGGGTCGCCAGCGGCTTCCTCCCTTGCTGACAAGGGGCTCTTTGTCTTATTCCCTTTGTGGGACCTGCCAATGTAAGGGCACGAATCCTCAAGGCCAAAGGGCTCGAGGTAGAGGCTCTCGTTCTTCTATCCTCGTGTCATTTCGGAGGTTTGTCTCGGCCGCAGCGGCTGTGCCGCTGAATGTCGCCACTGCAAATCCAGCAACCGTCGCTGCTGCTGCGCGGCAAACGGGGGTCCTGGTGGCCTCTGGCAACGCGGCAGTGGACTCGCCTATGCGAATAGCAGAGGGAATGGCCAATCGCAAGCTCGAGAAGCGAGGCGACGCATCAGAAGTCATCAATCTCAGCGACGAACAAAACAATGGGCCCCCGAGGCCGTCGCAGGGTTTCCCATTGGGGGCGCTCATCTTTGGGGCCGGGGCCATGGGCTGTGCCGCCTGGGCCGCTGCTTACATGAAGCAACACAACATGAACGCCACGGGTATGGCCGCGCCCCAGCACTTTCCCCTCGTGCATTTTCCTCCCTCAGAAGTGTTTAGGGTTTAGGGCTGGAGAGCTTGGCCGCGGACAGTGCCAGTTGGAGTTGTGTGCGTTTGGGGCCCCACAGAGTTGTTAAAAGATCTGTGGCAGCGAGCGGATGCCCAGATGACGATGACACACGAGAGAATACAAAACGCGGTAGAAGACGTACGGCTGACACACAAGTTTCTGCTGCTGTCTTTGCCCTCTGCCTTCTTCCTACATAGTTTTCTTGTACTGCGTGTTCTAGTCAGCCCAAGGGGTGGCGCTCGGATTGGTTCTTCTGTCAGGCCATCTCGGGAGCGTTCCCAGAGGATCAGGAGCCTTTGCTTCCCGACTTCAGAGACCTCAACTATCCTGAGTATCTGCCCACTTTGGTCTTGGACTTCGACGGAGTCCTTGCCAGAATCGGACACGACGTGAGTGACGCCAAAGAAGCTGCTGTCTTCAACCCAACAACCGCTTGTTTCTCATCCAGCCCCATGACTTCTGTCTTCAGACCTCCTAGACACTCGAATATATCGATATACATATCTGCGAACACGTGCTGAATTCCAACCTTTGGGCCTATATCAAGATATGTACATCTACAAATATAAATATACTATACATCAACAAATATATGAATGTAAACAGAATTGCAAGCCTTGGGCTCTGCGCGCTTCCGTGTGATTGCTTAGCGTGCAGGAGGATACAAGTTGCGTAAGCGGCCATACAGCGAAGAGTTGGTGAATCAGCTGTCGCACTTTTTCGAGGTGGTGGTTTGGAATTCTGATCAGCCGCCCGTCGTGCAAACGGCCCTGATGCAGTGGGCTTTGCCGGTCACTGCCTGCCTGAACTACGACAACATGAGCAGGCGCAACGGAAAGCGCGTGAAGGTACGCCTTGGCTCATTTACAGTGGATAAGGCAGCCTCAGTGTACCTGCATGGCGACGCAACACAGCGCTGAGGCTCGCAGTACTGACGCGCGGTGTGAGGACGCGGAGAGAGCTGGAGCAGCGATGAGTCCCATATTTTGTCTCATTTGAGTCGTTTGAAGTGGGGCTTTCCGAGCTTGGGTATGGACTGCAAGGAAACGCGGTGCATCAGCTGGGCTGGAAGCGTTTGTTACTACCTTGTAAGGCTTTGCTTCTGTGCTGTGAGTGTTTCCGCAGGACTTCTCGCGCCTAGGCCGTCGGCCAGACAGGCTGATTTACGTGTCATGCACAGACGAAGGACTAGACGAACGTTTCAGGGCGAACTTCATCCGAGTCACTCCCTTCGAGGGCACAGGTCCGTCTCACACGTAGACCGCGCGAACTTGCTCTAATCTGTAAGGATTACCGAACGGTCTGGCCTCAAAACCGGTACAGTGAAAATTTCGTTAGCCTTAAAAACTGACATGCCGTTAACCCATTTTGTTTTTTAAGGATCCCATAAGATCCTGTGCAGTAGAGCCTCTTGCATGCCTATTTGCAGCTGCAGAGATTAGCAGCGATACAGAGCTGCTCGATCTGATCAACTTCCTGAAGCATTGTTCGCTGAATCCCGATGACGTGCGTAACAGCATTGCGCGGTTTGGAGGTGGGGAAGATGGAGGCGTAGGCCGCCGGTTCGACGCCTCCAAGAAGGCCCAAGAATCAAAAGCCAACCAACGCCGCAACATCGGAAAGCTTTTCGGCATGAGCCCTTCACAGGCGGTGCCAAGCCTTGCACCCCAGCAGCAGCCTGGCGCACAGCACAGTGCTTCATTTGGAATGCGGCCAGGAGGCTTCTAGCGGCGTTCCACTGCCTTCTGCTTGCAAAGGAAACAGCTTTTGCGGCTAGCTCCGGCCTGGAGCTGAGAATGGCTGGTGCTCCAGCCCCCCCTGTTTATGGAGAAGCACGCCATAGTCGTTTTCCAGCACACGACGAACGGATGTGTGAGATATCAAGAGCACCGGGCCCGCACAGGCGGCTTTTACTGTTGAAGACACTACGCAGAGTAACAACCGTTCCGCTTACTTGGCGGCTCGACCAAAGTCGCAGCCACCGGTGTAACTACAACTTTGGCCATAAATTTTAAACGCGAGATATGAAAATGCGAATCGTGCGTCATCATCTTTAGCCCGGAAATCTTAAATGTGCCTTACTTTGCTAGCGCTCACATGAAGCCCACACCTGCTAACCACCGCACCAATATAGGAGTTACGGCCGCTCAGTCCAAAAAAGAAAGCAGGGGGGGCCAGGGAGACACAAAAGCGCCGATAAGGCCATCGCTCCCCTTGTGTAGAAGACTGGGGGCTTGAACGGCTCCTCCTCTGCTGGACACCGGTCGATCCCATCCCGCCACAATGCCATGGGGTCTACGCTCTCAAAGAAAAGTGTCTGAAAATGCCGACTTACATCCCTTTCTCTTGGGCCCCAGAGTGCGTATGTTGAGGCTGCTGAAGAGCATCGACAACATGGGCTGCTGCAGTACAAGTGGACGCGTCCCCTCATGTCTGCGCGTTGGTTTGCTTTCCATGGGCATTTGATGAGCTAAGAAATTCTTAACCCCATGCACTTCACAAAAGGCACTGGAGAGAATGTCTTCGCCTAAACGTCTCTGCAAGGTGTTCCAGGGGCACCAAGCCCGTGGCTTTGGCTGGGAGTTATGAAACGCAAAATCGAAGCAGAAAAGTGGTAGGCTCCTCCGGCTCCGCAGCCAACAGGTGCCCAGGGCATTTTAAGTGATGAAATTGCTGTTTGGCGTAGCTGCGGCTCTGTTGCACGTGACGGGAGCTTGCGATAACAAGAACGCAACGTTGATGCTTTTACCTGCATTCTCCAATTCCCGTTTTCCAGTTTGTGGGAAAAGTCCGTTGATGGGCAGCAAACTTTCGAATGCTTTTCTACACGTCTACTCGTCCGGTGCAACTTACGATGTTACTGCTAAGGAATCTGCCGGTGGGTCCAGCATCCTAAGAGCGGCGTTTTGCTGCATTTTTTCCGCGCTTGGTTGACGCTGCAGTGGCTGTCCTCTTCAGCCGCGTGCCCGTCTTTTCAAAAGCCACCTTGTTCAGGGGTTTTGCAGTTCCGCTGGCCTTGCTGGTGTTATTGTCTACTGCCCCTTTCGCATCTCTAGTCGCGCCAACAGAAGCATTAGCCCTCTCCTCTGCGATTAGTCCCTCTTTCCAAAGCCGACGCTCGAGTGCTTCAGTCAGCTCTTTCGGCAAATACGCGGAGAAGAGCGATAGGGCAAGAGAGTGAGCGCTGCTGTCTATGGCTGGTGTAACAGCGCTCCCTTTTTGCTCTTCGCTGGGGCCTGGCTGGGACGATGAGGGACGTTCAGCCGCAATTGCACTCGCAAGTTTCCTATGCTTCTGCATCAAGAAACTCAGCGTGCTATCTTGATTAAAACGAACAAACAAAGAGCCTCTAGCAGCTGCAGCTTTATATGCGTTTCCCTCTTCCACGCTCATAGGCTTTGAAATGGGTGTCCGGGAATCAGTGCCCTGAGCTGCCTTGCTGTCAGCTGACGGTGCTGCCTCTGCATCCATTGCGCAGGGAAGTACTCTAAGATCGCACACGTAGTGCAAACGCCTCATAATTCCTGGGTGCCCTGCAAGTGCCTGCAGGTTGTGACGAACTTCCATGTCCATCTTTTGAGTAGCTACGGCCTCAAGCAAAGGCACGAAAGACGCAGTAGCTTGCTGTCTCAGCTGAGGCAGCAGCAACAACAGCGGATCCATCGGAGTTGCTAAAAGCAAGGATGCGTCGCTGAGCACCAGTTTTGGCGGCAGTAGGGCCGAGCAAGTGCCCACGCTTCTGCGGCATCTGTTTACCTCATACACTGTCTGCCCGTCGACGAAGAAGTCCACATTTGCATCGGGACGAAAAGGATGAGGAAGGCTAATGGGTTTAAGTATAGGCCAGCCAGCTCGTAATACTCCCTTCTGTGCTGTCGTTGGCGATACTTGCTGAGTGCGTGAAGGGTTGGCAATAAGGAGAAGGCGTAGATCGCTTGAATTCGGCGGGGCTGCCATCATATGAATGGTTATTCCCACTCAGTAGTGAAATATCTTTGTAGTGGTGTTGGCGTGGTACGTGCTTAGGTTCAGCGTACCTATGATGCGCCAGAGCCACCTGTAGTAATACGTCGGCCATGGATGCGTTCGCTTCGCACAGGTGCAAACCTCCTAAAAGAGTACTCACTTGTGGAAGACTTATTGGTTTATCAGGAATCCGGGGAGAAGTCAAGACAGCAACCGGGTGAATCAGCATAGTTAGTGGGTGCCGACGTTGTTACTAGGTCCCACCCCCAGCTACGATAAAAGGAAATAATCCGGTTCTATTTCCGCGTTCTTAAAAACTAAATGGCAATTTTATTTTGATTTTTTTGATAGGAGAAAGCTGAAACTCATATTTAGCGGTACTTTCCAACAAAATTTGTCGGGTCAGTGGGTGTGTTGGGGGGCGAGCTTCAACCTTGCCACCCCCGATGAGGTCTATCGATTGTTTACCGTTCTCGTTTTTCCTCCTTTATTTCTGGCCTTATCTTGTTAGTTGATGTCAGGGTAGTTTTGTTGCACCAACTAAAATGCCTTATATGCCTCATCTATTCGTACTATATGGGGAGCGAGTGCTGGTACGTAGGTGTAGCAATCCCCAAATATTTCATTTTGATTAGGTGAGTAATACTACCATTTTAATACGTTTTTTTTGCATCGCAATGTTTGGCTGTTTGGGAGAATTATGAATTGCCTTAGTAAACGATATAAGTTATCCATGAGTGAAATGTTCATGCCTGTGTATGTGTAGCTCAGCTCCTCTCATTGTGTTCTCGGGTGCATGCGTGTTTACTGTGCGGGCTGGCTGTATCTTGGTCGCATCATCCAACCGCTTGGCTGTACTGAGGCCGGCATGGCCTCAGGGACGCAGGCCTGAGGGACAGACTTACTTGGACGGAATGAATATTCTAAGTGTAGTTTTGTGTTTAGTACTTATGGCCTCTACGCAGAGGCATAAATACAATCGTTACATTACATCTCATGCTGAGCTATGGCAAAGGGGAGATCAATGGAGAAGTGTATGGACCGGAAACTACTCTCTTTTTAAATATAGTCAAAAGGCACTTTCTAGTATATTGTGACGCAACGCCAAGTGAAAACCGTTCCTGCATAGGACAAGATAACAAGGAAGTGTTGGCCTTCAGCCAGAGACTCTGAGAAGTGGAGCAGAACTTGGCTAAGGTACATCGGACTGGGGTTGAGGCCAAGCGATTCTCGGCCGATGCCCATGATAGCATAAATAAACTAGAAGAAACTTCCCGCTTCTGCTGGCAGCCCAACATAGTTGTGGGAGCTGCCGCTAAATTGGAGGGCAAGGCTAAGCACGAAGCGAGCCTAGTGGCTGGGCTTCTAGCAGCGATAAACCAAGGCAAGCTAAAGGGCTGAGAGTTTGAATAAACTAATAGGGAGAAGCTTGAACTGCAGCAGAAACTAGTTGAAACAGAAGGTCCCCTCGAATGACTGAAGAGAGATATAGACGCCGCACTGCAAGCTTAGGAGGAGTTTAGAGAGGAGCTGGGCATTGTCGCTGAGATTACGACGGGCTAAACCACTTCATCAAAGGGTGGAAGTTGACAAATTAAAATTGCGGCGTAGGGCATGAAAAGCAACGCTTTCTTCTTCCCAATCGCTTGCGCCATCTGACTGATCCAGGAGCCTCACATAATCAAGCTAATGAAAATGAATAGACAGGAACAAGAAGCAACGAACTACGATAAAAGGGAATCACTCGGGGATGTAAAAGTTACCAAGGAAATAGGTCACGGAAGGATATCATAACTGCAGCTTTACAAGTGTAATGCCATACGTAGGGCTCTGCCTAAAGGTCATAAGTACTATCACGAAACAATACCCTAAGAATAGTCGGTTTAAAGTCTATCCATCTCTAGCTTCCCTCTCTAAGGCCATGCTGACATGGAAACTCCCAAGAGGTAAGGCAATGCGCCCAGGTGCAGGCGAGCTGCACCTTAGGCATACACTCATCCCAAAACACAATCCGAGGAACTGGGCTAGTGCTCCTCACATACATAGGCTTAATCCTTCGAAACGTAGATAACGTAGGACATTAATTGAGACAATTTTTAGTGATAACAAGCAGAAAAATACTGCAATACCGAGCATACACATTAACACGATACAACAAGCGTTAGAGCAAACAGGCGAATATCTTAGGGAATCAGATAAGCTAAAATAAGAGTTGAACGGTTTCCTCTCCTATCAAACCACAAGGAGATGTAAAGGTAAGACGGGAAAAGTCTGAGCTTGTCGCGTGAAACTGTAGATACAGCTTTGTATAGAACCAACCACACCGCATTATGGAATCCCACACCCTATTGTAGGCAATTACTGCGCGTTACGCAGCAACGGTTTTCGTCAGAACCGCCGTATCACAAGTATACTGTGAGACTCACATATTAAAAACGCAGTTATTGGTAAGCAGGAAGAAATGTTTCTAAGACGATACCAGCAGCACACCCGTCCATAGAAGCATGAGAACAAATGCCCCCCTCTTCAGAGCCAGCTGTATAAGAAACGCGTGAAACTATGCAAACGGTTCGTTATTTTAGTTGTAATGCTCTTTCTCAGAATCGTGATGAACTAAGCTCATTTTCGGAATGCTAGGTATGCCTGCAGTCGGTAGCTTGGCCCGTTGAGAACGAAGGAGACCGAGCTTCCTCGCCATCCTGGCATTGAACTGGCACACCCAGCTTAGTGCCTGGTGGGCCGTAAGATATCAACGGTTTTAAAACACATTCCAGCCTCGAACTCAAGCCATTCGGCCTGAGGGCGGTTGCGTGCACATCAGGCTGGAGAGTCTCTGGGGCTGAACGACTCTCCATAAATAAAGCAACACGAGTTGTTGTCTTTTGATAGATGACAATATTCCGCTTAGACTGTGACGGGAAAAACGGAGGGGTTGGTTTGTTTCATTTATATATTTAAGGTATTGGTGCACTACGGCGAACTGCTGAGCCCTCTCTCTGGTAAATAAGTGGTTCTCGAGGTGTCTGCGCTCTATTTCGGCGAGACGGACTCTCCCAAGGTGGTGACGATGGTCGAGAGCGATCCACCGCAGCCAGCTGGGGTCAACCCGCGCCCCAAAGTAGCCAAGATGAGTGCGGAGGTTCGGGCAGATAACCCGTACTCTCGCCTCATGGCTTTGCAACGGTATGTTTGTCCGTGAACTAAACAAAACCTAGAAGAGCATGTCGAGACTGCGACCTCTCACTGCGTAATCCAATGCTTTAGACAGAGCAGCAAGAAGACAGAGCGGTCAATAGATCCTGCCTGACTATGGTATTTCTTTTCTCGTTTTCTCCATCTTTCTCTGCTTGTGGGGTGTTGTTTTTACCAGGATGGGAGTGGTGCGTGACTATCAGGTGATCACTGGAAAGGCTGTACTGTTGGTAGGCGTAGGCGGCGTCGGCTCTGTGGCAGCTGAAATGCTCGTTCGCTGCGGCGTTGGGAAATTGATTCTCT
Organism: Eimeria nieschulzi; assembly: GCA_000826945.1. Taxonomy (NCBI): domain Eukaryota; phylum Apicomplexa; class Conoidasida; order Eucoccidiorida; family Eimeriidae; genus Eimeria; species Eimeria nieschulzi. The sequence goes on from JRZD01020001.1 coordinate 28,568, forward strand.
TTGACTTCGACTCTGTCGAGCTGTCAAACATGAACCGCCTTTTCTTTACACCAAAAGACGTCGGCCTAACCAAAGTGGAGGTGAGAAAATGCAAAGCGTGAAGTTTCGGCTGAGCATTATACGCCGTTCTTTGTCGGTGGTCGGACTGTATCATAAGGGCGTTAAACCCTAAACGCAAAGTTACTCTGACATTTGCCCGTTTTTAGGCTGCCCGAAGAACTCTGGCGTTCGTAAACCCCGACGTGGAGCTTGAGACGCACAATGTGAACATATGCCACGACTTTGATGTTTTCCTCTCGCGTATTCTGAACGGCAAGGATTCCATGTCCCAACAACAACAGCAAAAGGAAGGAGAGCAGTTGAGAACAAACCGTGGTCTGCATTGCCCGGGCAGCCGCCCAGTTGACTTGGTGTTGAGCTGCGTTGACAACTACGCAGCCCGCATCACCATTAGCCAAGCCTGCAACGAGGCCGGTGAGTTCCAAAAGTGGCATTTTTTGTGTAGCTTAATGCACCTGCTACCACTTTACTGCAATGCCTGTTACCTGGATTGCTTCTTACACATGCCAAAGGAGGATGCGATGCCATCACAGATGCAGCTCCTGAAAGCGCCTTGCGTTGCCATAGCCCATCCTGTTAGAAAGCGATGAGGGCTCCGCTGAGAGACATCCATCGGGATTGTAGATTATCAACAAACACTTTTTCACAAACGTAATACATACATGTATGTATATATATTCGTATTTATACATTGTATATATGGCGGAAGTGAATAGCTTCGTTGCGCTTTGATATGTGCCGCCTGTAGGTGTGCCGTGGTTCAATAGCGGAGTCAGTGAAAATGCGAC
>JRZD01020003.1:2140-28632 GCA_000826945.1 Eimeria nieschulzi
CTGCCGTCTCTTCTTAGGTCACTAAGGGCTCGTTAGTTCTGCCTAAACCCACGAAGTGCTACCAATCCAGCTTTATTGTGTTATACATGGTCTGTTACCTCCCTGAGGCCATTATCAGGTGCCCTGCTATATTACCGCAGTGCGTACTCCTGCCCTCCTGTCAGCTTTCTTCTTAATAAGATTTTTGCCTGAATCCAGTTAGCCGGCTCTGCCTCCATAACCCGTGCCACCAAGCGATATGGAAATATACATATGAACAGGTCAGCTTACATCTCCGGGAATTGAGACTCCCCTTCAGCCAGCACCTCAGCGAGTTGCTCTGCCACCTTATTCACGTCACCCTTGTACTCACTGTGCTGTAACCACCTAATGGTAGCACCTCCTCTTTGTCCGCTGAAACGGTCCAAGATAAATAATTTGAAGCCTTCCGAGTTTACCGGTAGCGCCTGAGGGTTACGATGCTCCGACGAGCACCAGAAGCCCAAGGCCTTGCCATCCAATCTGATAGTAGCATCCAGAACTTGTCTTCTTCTGAATACCATATGGAACCATAGAAACGTCCCGCAATGCTTAGCCAGTGCCTCGGTTGTGTGCCATCGAATTTCGGAGGCGTAGCTGGGTCTAGTCTTCTGTTGGCCGTGCCTGGCTGCTCCCGTAGCCCGTCAGGCACCATCTCTTCCCGTCGTCCGGCCTAAAATTTATTCGATACACCGCTGGTCCTTCGGGGTTTCCTAGCCCTATAGTAGCATGTGGGGCAGTTTCCTTAGCGTAACGCTCCCTCCAAAATTGCGTCGCATCTTTCCTGGCTCCTCAGACGGCGTCGTTCGTGTGCCATCCGTTCAGCCTAACCCCCGCAACATATCACCTGCCTGCAGAGGGGGCAAGGCCCTTTCACGTAATTCTGTAAGACCGGTAGAGTTAGTGTCAACCGCTACGTCCCCAGCTTTGCTTGTACTTCCGTCTGCGGCCTGCTGACGGTTTCCCATTCGCTCTCAGATTCTCCAGGTGTTGAGCTTTTGACGGAATCTTCGTGGCCTGTTACACTCCGTGCATGCACGTCAAACCATAATTCTAACGATTCTTCTCTATTTCCTATGAGGGAGTCTTCATCAAAGGGTCCCTCAGATCCCCTGGTCCGGTTTCCAAGCAGGCTCTTCGCCCAACGCCTTGATAGCCTGGTTAACAGCAATAAAAGGATTAGTGGGAGCACACTCTAGTTCCCTGTATATTAACAAAGGTCGCCACTGCAGGATGCCACCTACGAAAGAGGATGGTACCGCTACAAACTGGTGCGAAAAAGCAGTGATGAAAGTTTTCCAAGCCGGAGTGCCCCAGAGCTCTTTATTGACCACTTGTGGGAACTTCCGCAAGTAAGCTTTATCCTAGTGCTCCTTAAAGTGCACGAAAGGCGTCGGCCATAGCTCCCACACCTTCATCGTCACCAACCGACTTTCAGGGCCCTTCTTCATTTGCCCTATCAAGGACAGTGGAATCTCGTCCCACTTTCTAGCCGTAGCCACCTGTTTAAGCCCATGTAGTCCTGCCCCCCAAAATTCATTTCTACGGCTACTTTAAGCCCTTAGCTTTCGCTGCAGGTACAGAAGCTCGTTTTGCTGCAAATGCTTCTGGTCCTTGGCTATCCCCAGATAGTGCACAGTCCAAGCAGCGATTTGCAGATCTGCTGGCCTAGATTCGCCTATAATTGGCCGTTTCCTCTCCGCCGATTGCTTAGATCCGGAGGATTGGTCCGGCGTGTCCATGCCCGTAGCTGAATGGGGCCCATCATCTGGAAGAGCCAACATGGTGCGCTGCCGATATTCTTCTATATATTTTCCATGATGGGGTGGCTGACGCTATTTTTCCCTTATTTCATCCGTTTACTGGGCGGCAGGGCAAGGGACAGCGGTATACCTATGAACGCTGTTGCCAATGGAACGCCCGAAGACTGGCATCGTGACCAGATGGGTCGTACAATGGTAACGAAGCCTAACTGCAGGTAAATATATTTTCGATTGTCCAAATCCACACAATGTCAGTAAAGTAAAAAAGAGTACCTTCCTTGTCCATTACTTCCACCGCCCAGTGCAATCGCCATTCTACTTTATCGCCAGGGAGCTCGGAGAACACCCCTCCTCTCCCGTTTCCGCCTAACTTATGTAAACCCGGCACAACCACCAGCCCTGTAATACTACATTGATTTAATTATAATATTAGTTATATACAATGAACGCGAGGTGACACCTTGATCGGTCTCATTTTCGCTGCGGGCATAGATGGAAACTTCAATTGTGCTCGTTACGTTATACGCGAAGTGCCACTAGGCAGATCCTGGATTTGGGTCGACACCCGACTCGGTAACACGGACTGCATTTGAAATGGTCCTTTATAGGGCGCGATATTGCCCCCTTTGCTCCGTTGATCATCAGTGAGCTTTAGCGGCACTGACATTCCCGGTTGTAACTTCTGGTTGCTCCTCTCCCACGCCATTCTATTTGTCAACCTTTTCTGCCTATAAGCACTGATGACACCCAGCCTACATGCCCATAACGCCTGCAACCATTTTGCTTCTACCTCGCATTACACCGGCTCCTTCCACTCCCTCGACAAAACTAACATCAAGTGCTGGCCCGTCACCAGCATATATGGGCTGAACCCTGTGACACAATGAGGTGCGGGTCTGTACGCCAAATCCGCTGCCTGTAACACCACACCCCACTCCCTTTTAAAAGCACATACGCACCATTTTAACGTCGTCTTTAACGATCTCATGTATGATTCAACANNGGGGAGCTGTAGATCTTCTTAATGCCGTAGACCTCACACAGCACCTTTAGCATTCTTCCTGTGATCTGTGGCCCATTATCTGGTACTAAGGCCAGCACAAGCCCTTATTCACCAGCCCAGTGCGAATAGAGGGTCTCCGCAACGACGGTCGCTGTTGGTTCGCGAAGCGCTACTGTCTCCACCCACCTTGTGTGATGGGCAATAGTCACATGCATGAGGGTGTTGCCATGTTCAGCTCGAGATAGACAGCCAAAAATATCCATTGCCACATCTTCAAAGAGGATGCCAATAGGCAAACTTCTGCACTGCCACTTGTCGGAAGCCAACGAGTTTCCCAGGCAAAAGGGAGATGTCTGCAAAAACGCACGAGCATGTGCCCGCTAATGTGGCCACCAGTAACGCGCCGCTAGTATTGCATGAGGCATAGCGACACCGAAGTACCCCGCATAATAGCTGAGATGGTNNNTAGGCAGAAAGACTCGCGGACCGCGACCCGGCATTTGCAAAAACAGAATTCGATCTTGGTAGCAAAAACTAACCGCCCAGTCCCTGAGGCCTTTAGGCCAGTGCTCCAAAGGCTTCCGTATAAGAGATGCGCAGTGCTTGCACTCCGCATCAGCTCGTTGTGCAGTCCGCAGATGGCCAAACGTGATCGCCTTAGGCAACGCCACCTCCCGGCCACCAATTCCCGTATCCCAAGATACATCGTCAGTAATCGGATGTTGATGGTCGACCGCAGGGACGGAGGGGCTTTCTGCAACGCGAGTTCCCCTGTCGCTGCTAGTACCGGATTGAACGGTCAAAGAATTAGCCGCTACTCGTTTATCCGGATCGTCGAACTGTTCGTCCCGGCCTTGCCCGTCTACCGCCGCCCCTCTCCCTTCGTCCAACGAGTCCACCTCGTGGTCATCCTGTGAATCCCCTTCCCTGTCCTCACAGTCCTCCACCGCGGCCTACGCCTTCCGGACAGTGTTGCCTGAACGCACGCGGAGGACGCCGCTACGCAAAAGACTCACCTCTTGTCGCGCCTCAGTACCCTTCTGCACTTTAGCTGGCAGATACATCCAGCTGGTATCACTCATGCGTAACTATAAGAATACGGTGTGAGGACTCATCAAGGAATAAGCTCGGTCTGTTGATCCTTGAGACGAACGGGAGGACGAGAGAGACAGTTTACATGTTTTTCATATGCTGGCGAACGGTGTTGGACAGTAAGGCGGAACTCTTGCAGACGCATAGCCCATCGTTCCAGGCGTTTGGACTTGCCCAATTTGGCCTGAATAGACTCCCGAGGCGCAGGCTTAGTAAGCAACTGGATGTTCATGCCGTTGTCATAGGGGGGGAAGGTCTCCAAAGCCCAAATAACTGCAGCACCCTCGTGCCCTGTGGCCGTCCACTTTCGCGTCTGCCGATACAAAGACCGTGATGCATACAGAACGGCGTGCTCACCCTCCTTTTAGGTTTTTAATAGCACTGCTCCTAATCTGACCAAAAACCCCTCGCAATGCACGGTGAAGCCCCTGGCATAATCAGGGTGCGCTATCAGAAGTTCACTCCACAGTGCCGTAGAAAGCTTGTCCCAAGCCTTTTTGCATTCAGGTGTTCACTCGAAAGTACGCTTCGAGCTCTCAGCCTTAAACAAGAGGGCCGCAACAGCGGAAAAATTAGGCCTGAATATCCGATAGTAATGACATTTGCCGATAAATTGTTGTACTGCTTCAGCACTCTCCGGTTGTGGCATATCCATGATAGCTTTGCCCTTCCCGGGATCGGCACGTAAACCCTGTAGCAAATAGAGTTATCCGAGGTACTTCACCTCCTCGGCGCCAAACGCACACTTGCCCGAATGCCGCTGTAGGTTAACCCTACGCAAGGACTCACAGTGTTTGCGCAAATGCGGTAGATGGTCGAGCAACGTATTACTGTACACAATAATATCATTAATGTATTCCACAGTACAAACCCATTTTAGTCCACCCAAGAAAATATGCACCCTCCGCTTGAAAATTGTAGGGCTAAACGCAAACCCAAACGGAAGCCGTCGATACTGACTTTCATACTCCGGGGTGACAATGCTACTGTTTGGACGGTTTGCCTCCTCGACCTCGAGTTGATAAACCCCACTGCACGTGTTCATCATTCAGAAAGAACTTTTCCTCTTAAAGGCGCTAGGATGTCTTCCGTCTGAGGCAGGGGCTGCTGTGGTATTCATACATGCTGATGGCTTTTGAACAGTCACAGCAGAATCGCCCTGTTCCATTTGACTTCTTGACCATCACATTTGAGGTGCTCCAGGAACCCTCGCCTGACTCTGTGGTACCCTGTGCATCCAACTCCAGTGCCTTTTTCACTGCCTCCCTCATTGCCGGGGAGCGTCGCCGTGGTGGTTGGGAAATTGGTGAAGTGTCTTCTGTCTCCAGCTTTGCCTTTAATAAGTTAGTAACGGCTAATCGGCGAGAGCTATCGTTGAATATGTCCGAAAACTCCACCAACAAAATGCGTAACGTCTGCAGCTCATTGACAGTTAGACAACCATTCTTAGACAGCAACTTTAGAATCCTAGCGCCATTAGCCATTGTTTCCGCTCTCAATGGATCATGTGCGATCAATGCGGAGAATGCTTCGGCCGCTGTTCAGCTCTCCGTTTCCGTGCCCTGTTCACCCCCCTCCGCCCTATTTTGAACGCTATTAACCGCCAGTTCGCTTTCACCAACCGTCACCACCCCGCACGGTTGATTATCCTGGGGAGCTGGGTTAGGCCGGATCAAGCGTAAAGGCTATTGTTTCGGCAGGTAAATCAGAGAAGCCGCCAAGCAATATACTTCGATAAGACCCGTAGAAAGCTGCTCGTGTACATGTAAACCTAACTTTATAGCCCAGCTGGCGCGCACCATAAAAGCCCCAGTGCCTCGCGTTTGGTCACCTTTCTCCGCCACCGTTGACTATCTTAGGGTTACCCGTAGGAACGCGCAAGTTCCTGACCGTACCAACGAGTTGTGCACTAGCAAGCATGCGTTCCGGAGCCTGGGATGGTGCCCTATTGGCGGAACCACAATGCCTTCGTGCGCCTCGACTATAAACGCATGCTGAACCAAAGTGACTGCCGTACAGTACTCATTGAGGGAATGCACCCGCAACAAGGCATCAAACCGCACGCCGGTCAGTACTATAAAGGGAACCATCTCTCTTACTGGACCTAGACGTACCTGCTTTGGCACCCGCCCTAATATCGAAAGGGCTTTCTGCCGCACTCTTGCCATCCGCCGCCGTTCGTTTCCTGTAGTTCATCCCTGGGTGGAGCAGGTTGGCTGACACTCGGGAGACATCTGCCCCAGTATCGCTAAGGACATCGCATCCTAAGTCTGCATTGGTGGCCAGAGCCCTTGCGTGCACCGGTTTGGCCATTACTGAGGAAAGCCTGGCTGCTGCCTAGTTAGTCTTTGCCTCCCCTTTGTTAACGCCCTGAAACTCCTCTCCTGCAGCTCCTGGAGTGGCTATAACATGCTGTAGTTGGATGGGTGAACTCTGGGCAACTCCGTTTCACTCCACTTTCGGTTGATCACCCCCCAGTGTACTCTCCCTCGCAACCGCCTCCTGCAGCACACCTGCTAGCGTCCTTACCCCTTCACGAGCCATGCTCACTGGCTGATGCAATGCCGGCTATGGAATAGCCGGGGCATTCTAGGCGGCACTCTCGGGGAAATTTCTGGGGTGCAAGGGGCCTAGCAACAACTCAGAACGACCCCAGCTGGAAAGAGGGTCACCCCACTTATGAAAATAGCTTATACCGGCTTTGATGAGCTCAATGTAAGGAAAGGGACTATCAGCAAAATAATGTCGCCGTCTACAATCCATTAGACATAGTCCAAACGGGTTACACAAAGCGCAGCTGGTCTTGCGTGTTGAATCTTGCATTATCTCCCTAGAGTATACAGGGTATTCCTATAGGTAGTGTCCCAAACCCGCATATCTGAAACAAGCTCCTACCAAGGTATTCGGGAGGGGAAGGGGCATCTGATCTACCTGCTGTAGGCTCCAGTTGGAATCCCAACTATTCGGTGTCAATACCCGAGGCCACAGGCTACCTCGACTCCCTTGCATCTCTTCCCTGAGCCTCACTACTTCGTCCCAGCCATCGGAGCATCCCTCCACCCTTCATACCCTGCCAACGCTTAGTATACCGCCCAGACACCGTTTGCGCACGCGGGGCACGCTGTCGCCAACCATTTTCGCTAAAGTTACTCCTGCTGGGCTGTGAAATTATTCTTTCGTGCTTCCCAATTCCCTTCCCAGGGTTGATCAGGGCCCCTATCAAAGTCACTGGATCTTCACCTGCTTCAACGGGTGGGCCGAGTGCAGTGGACTCCGTAAGATTGTTAGCCATATCCGCAGGCTCTGCGGTGATTTTAATGGGTTCGCTATACAGGGTAAACCAAAATACACTTCCCCAACTCTTCAGGCAAGCAGTAGATGAACGAGTGTGGCAGGATGGCTTCGGATATGATTAGACCCTTCCCAATGCGCTTCCAAACTGCCGCCTACGCGTGATACGGCTTTGTCCTCTGGTACTGGAAGTGTGCGATGTTTAACTTCCACATCGAGATTTCCTTCGAAGTCTGAAGCACGTAGGCCTCACAGGGTTCAGAACAGCTACCCTGCATCATAACTTCCACCAACTTTTCATACGTAGGTTCCTAACCAGGGAGCTTTTGGACCATGCGTTTGAAAAACGCGAGGCCCAAAGCCACGCCTAATTGCCTCCAAGCGTACGTCTAAGGCTAGTCCATCTGTGCGGACGCTTCTAGCTCATCCTCTAGAGTCGACAGAAACTCCTCCACCTGTGTAACTCTGCGGGAGGCTCTCGAATTTAGGGATCCCTTGCTGCGGTAGCGTGCGCTCATACCGCAAATCTGCAAGGTCATTCGAAGCTCTCCTTTTCTGCCCCGCTACATTGAGGTGTCCCACATTCTTCGGCGATCCCGGAGAGCCCTGCCTGATATAGGATAGCTCCCTAGTCGGCGTCAGGCGCAACTCTAGAACTGGCTCGTCGTGCTCCACTAGCTGCAGCGGCAAAGGGATCCCTATATCAGGGAGTCGGATCCTGCATCTTCCTCGCGGAACCGGCGCTTCTTCGCTACCCACGCCATCTTCTATGACCGGCCTCACACTACTCTGACCGCCATCTGCAGTCGGCGGCTGGCCTACCGTATCCCTTAACACCGGATCCTGTGCTGCTTGCCGATTGCCGCTATGAGCCAAACTTGGTGCACGTATAGCTCTCCGGACTCACCTTTTGAATGCCTGTGCTTCACTGCCTCGAACGCATGACAGCCTGTGACGCATTGCAAGCGCTCTCATCTCCGCCGGAAGTGGTGGGATCAGGAATTATGACGTTCGTGACCGGTTAGGAGCATGAACTAATGTAATCGCACCCAGAGAACTCCTATAGGTCTAGTTAAAAAAGAATACGTTTGCCTGGAGCGCCTAGATACAGCCAGGTTCTCGCGAGTGCCCTAATCTGATTCCAGAGGACGAACACCCTATATTGCTGGATGTATTAGGACTTCCGCGTAAATCTTTTGATCTAGAAACATTCTGGTTTTTCAGGCTTCTTCGTTCCTCTGCCAACAAAATCTGTTATCTCTTTTTTTCAAAGGAAAGGGCCTTGCCTTCCTGATCTGCGTAGGGCGCGGCTGCGCAGCCCTCTGCCACGCACATACAACATATGATTAGTGGTAACAAGACAGATCCCGGCTACTAACGTCCTTCTTTTTCGTTTCCCCATAGATTCATATTTATTTTTAACACAATCATAATAGAATCACTTGCACCTTACGGTCCTCGCCAGCCCACCCGCGGTCGTGAGAACCGTCTTCGTAGGGTCCTAGCTGTTTTACCTCGAACCCGAAAATAGACGGAACACGCATTAACGAAAATAGCGCGTGCAGGCCTCAAACGCCATCTCTTCACATACCCACTTCCCAAATTCCGTATCCTTACCCTCAGTTACGATCGACGACGCACCTAGCGTTCATGCATAACAACCTACCTGGCTCAGCTCTACCCGGGGCGCTTCTTGTGCAGGACACATGATTTTAATTAATTTACCTAATGCAACCTGCTTGGTTAAAACCCATTAACCAACGCACCATTCAGACCTTTCAGCCTTTCCCGGCAGTGACTCGACGCTGGTCCATCCGGCCTCCGGGACAACTGCCGAGAGAGACAACGTCAGGCGAACGGGCCTATCTCTTTTGCAAATTAAAGCACACTTCAATTAACTTTCGGCATACCCGAAACCCCAAAATTATTTAGCAACCATATCCAAACTCACTTCCATAAGGCTCTCTATGCAAGAGGCCAAAACATACCAGGAGCGTCGCAGAGGCTCACTGGTAGCCCAAATTCAGATCGCCTGCCCTATATGTCAGTGTGTACACAAAACAAGCATGCTCGCGAAATTACCAGACGTCCTGGGTCCCTCTATTTAGTCCTTCTCTCCGCTTCGCCANNGCTACACCGCCGCCGCCAGGAACCATCTACCGCAGTATTACAGCTCGACCACCAGTGCTTTCGCACCCTAATATCAAAACTAAATGCGTTCCGTTTAACACACGAAAAAATTGAGCTACTATACACTGATACTCTTAGAGAAGGCCTCCCCGAAATGACTCATCTGTTAACCAGCCGCTAGCCACGGTTCACTCGATACTACCCGTGCGTATAAATAACCACAATCTGCTTACATATCCCGTTTCTTAATCACTAAACATTTTATTGCCCACATCCTGACACTCGTCGAGTCGCCGGCTATTCCTAATATACCAGAACCTTCCATCCCACATACCGTAGCCATTCAAAACGCCTTACTTCAAAACCACCAATGAGCACTCGCCTGGTCGTCTCCCAGAGCGCGCCCAGCTCAAGCTGTCCGAGAAGTTCCCTGCCTGCGGTGTGTTGTGTCGAACACGGAATCCATGCCGCACTAGCGGCCTTTTACCGTGACCCCCATAAACAGACCCATAGGATTCCTGTTGCGATCCTGCGACTAGCTCACGGCCCCTCTAAGACCCTAAAGGGTGTTGTGGGTTGGCCCGACATCGGCCAAAATTTCCATACGTATGTCCATCCATTAACTGTCCCACTAGTCCCTTAAGCAGCTACACTATTTCATCTAAGTCCACGCCATTAGCTCCATGGAGAGGGCCGCGCAGATCCTGTTCACCTACGGTGTCAAATACCTGAACTCCATATCTGCGTGCGCCGCCCATCGGGGAGCTAGGCCTGGCTAGGCCAGTAGCTCCATCCCGTTCTACAGGAATGTCTTCATAACAGCGCTACAACCCTTCAGGAACTTGCAGCCCTACGAAGCATTTTCCCGAAACGGCACCTCGCTAACTGCCCCTTCAATAACCCTGTTGCCTGCATCCGGCCATTCTCCAGGCCCTAGAGCCTAATCCCATAACCCGTTAACGCTGTGGCCTATCCGGAGATTAATAAAGCATAGCCGAACCCAAACTCTTGCTCGGCATCGGAACGTCGGCCTTAAGCCGGAAAAGCAAAGCTTCACCTCTCTTGTCTGAAAAATAGCCTAATAGGAGGCAAAGAGCAAGCCCAAGTTGCCAATAGAGCAAGCCAAAATCCATGTGTCGGCTGAGTGAATTGGTAGGGGCAGATTTGCCAAAAACGTTCTGGAATCCCTTTAATAAACTGTGCTAGGAACAAAGCCCCTAAAGCGTCTACAGACGCATAAGAGCAAACTCTGAAGGTCTCCACATCACTTGCCGACGCTCGCCTGGAGAAGGCGGCTTTATGAGAAGCCCCCCGAATACTCCCGGTTATCCGCATTTCCCCATTGCACAGGCCTTGCACCTTAAACACCTAACTTGTTGACTGTCAGCTCTACCCGGAGCTCATTAGAGCACACCCGCAGGCAAATTCCTACTCGCAAATAGGGCGTCTTTCTCATGCCGGGATACGCGAATTCGATCCATAGGCTCCAAAGTTTAACCCAAAACGGTTCAAAGATCACCGCCGACCAGAGCGTGTTTTCCAAATAAAACAATCCCCATCCCCTACGTGCACTGTTTCACCCATTCGGGCCATTCTCGACTACAATATTTTGGATCCTTTTCAACAAACGCTGCAAGGAGCAAAGCCCTTATAGGCTTTAAAGAGCCAGGAGAGCTATCTCGGAGCGTGGCCACATCACCATGGTGTGCACTTCATCCGAATTATGCTCGAGGCTAGGCAAGTCAAGATTTGGCAACACATTCCATTATCGACCGTTTCCGGTTAAAGAACCATGCACCGGTCTGCATTATTCTTTTTGCTTTTTTAATTTGGCTTGCCTAGTCAACCCAATTACCAAGGCTAAGCCGGTTTTTCAATGTTTCAGTGAGGTGTATTGATACCTTATCCAGCACTTTTTCCAACAACAGTTTTGGCGCCCCTTGGGCAACTACACCATGCCCTCCAGACAAATCAGCTGTTGTACGTCCATCTGCCATAAGGTTGCGAAACGCGGTTTTAATCGCCCTCTACATGGAGATTGCAAGCTGTACCATGTACTTTTATTTTTGGTGAAGGCCTGTCGTCCACCTTCGCTTGTTTTCTCGTTGATCTGCCCTTATGTTCATTTGTTCAAATACGCACGAAACCTTTAGCTCGCCCTTTGGTCAAGCATAGGTACTTGTATGCGATTTATGACGGTGGGCACTCTCCGCTGACCTGTGTTTGCTAACGTGTGTTCATACAAACATGGAGATGAATCTGGAAGACGAACGCCGACAGAGTAACCTCAAGCATGTTGAAGACATGTGTGAGTGAGCCTCGTAACATTATGGACCGCAGGCTTCTTCTTTGTCAATAGCAGTTTACGCATGCAGCTGCGGGCGTTCTTTGTCCATCTGGTATGAGCGGTCCTTCCCCGAACGCTGACAACCGGTTTCCTTTTCAGCCATCAACCATGCAAAGGGTCTCCTTGTCGCAATACCCTTCCGAGAGAGGATTACGTTAAATCCCCGGTTATACCGTCGGTTCCTTTGTACCTTCGATTATCAAATCGGTAAGCGTCAGGTGTCCTACTATCTACGCCGTGCACAGCTTGTTTAACTTCGGTGTTCCCTTTCCAACGTCTACATGAAAAACTGACATTGAGGTCTGTTGTTGATCCTCCAGGTTTTGGTGGCCCTGAGCATCTGTTTGAGCAGCATCAACGGCTTTGGAAACGTTTCCAACAGCCAGTAACACGGCACACGTTGCCGCTTATGTTCTGCCGTACTTCTGCGTCTTAAGATAGGTCGTAGTCCTGGCTTCCAGAAGCGTCTCCAAATATCCCAAGAAGTTGGACGTTCCTCGCTAGAGTGGCTACTCTTTTGTTTTATATTTTGTGACATCTTAGAGAGTTAACCTTAAGGGTCGTCCAACTCCATTAATTTTCTGTACCCGACATCTGCTCGTCCAAATTACCTGTCGCAATCCTACGAATTTCTGAAGTACGTTGCTTAGCCTTTTTCATAATTGGCATGATTTCAATTTTATAGGCGATTTTTTTATTTTGGCTTTAGCTGCTTTGCTGTAGCGTTCGGCGTTAACACATTCAATAATCCTGACGTTACTGTATCACTCTGCTCTATGCCTTTATAAGTTTTTTGCGTAGATAAGGAAGAACAGAAAGCCTACACTTTTGTTCTATCAATGATCGATGCCAATTGCTTCTGGCTAACGGTACGATAATTCCGGCTTTTTTACAGGACAATGTTTTGGTGCTTTAAGGAAGATATGCGGCATGACTTTTTAGTTGGCTTCTGTCTAACGCTTCTGCACTCAGTGGCATTAGTGATACTCTTAGGATGGTGGCCCATGATGCTGCCTGGGCCATCATATATACGTGCCGTCTGATCGAGGGTACGTTGCCCTAAGCGTGTATAGTTGTTTACACGTTTAAAGCGTTGGAGTAATACAAACACGACAACAAAAGGCATTGTCATATTGTCAAATTGAACCATATGCACCTAATCTTTGTGCGTCCTGCTTAGGATCCACATTTTGATTTTGGCACACCGTCGATAATCGTGGCTCAGTGACAATGTTGTAAAGATCTGTCATCGATACATGCATCCGTGAGCCTACCGCTAAGCCATCAATTTCCAAAAGTGGTAGGCAGCCTTTTGATTTATGTGCAGGTGTATTTATTCTCTCTTTGCTGCGTATTCCACCGCAAACCTTTGCATGGCGGTTGCTGGCATTTATATTCTGTCTTGATATGCAGGGGTGCTGACCATCTAAATGCCTGCATTCGTCGCTAAAAGTTTGCCAAATACTACGATTTCTCAGTATCCTAAACTGAATGAGATCCAACTGTTTCAATTGCCGCAAAAGGTCATTCTGCAAAATTGTCGGGAAATGAACGAGGACCATCCCTTGACCATCACCGTCACAGCGCGCAGCATGATAGTATGCAAGCGACGTGGTTCATTTAATGCTAAATGCAGCAAAATATAACACCGTTTTTGTCTTATAATTAGTTCATAGGCGTGGCACAGTGGTACAAAGCGCCAGGATAAAACTGCCATTTTAGTTGTCGCTCCTTTTGTATTTCCAAAATTTAGCTAAACTTCCCTTACATCAACGGACTTTTGACAGGCATATTACAAACCAGTAGCCTTTGACGTCTTTTCAAATGGAGTTCTGATAAAGACCAGTTGCCAGCAATTTTACGGCGCCCCGCAGACGGCGTTCAAAGGCTGTAGCCTGTTCTAATTACATTTTGTTAAGTCTTCCAACGAAGCTGCGCTAATTATTTGTACTGGTCTTCCGAATGACTTCAGTACTGGGATGCAGAAGCATCAAATCAGCCTTGGTTTTGCAAAATATCTCAATATTGAGACAAGGTTCAGGGAAACCCTTAAAATTGGTATCGCAAACTGTAGGCAAACAATCGCTCCTAATACTAGTTAATACGGCATAACGTAAAAGTGCATATATCCAGTTAAACGCTTACACGGCACACTCTGAGCGCTTAATTACAGCAGATCTCACCACTGCTTTTAGTTCGCATTTATGCAGAGCCCCGCCTGCCTTCCACACATCGGAAGTTTAATATTACCAAGTCGGCCAGTGTGCTCGAAACTTTTCCTATTGTGTGATATTGCTGAAATAAGAAAAACAGGTTTTTGAATCGGAAAGCCGTTTGCCGTTTTTGTTTGTTGTTGGTTCGGTCGTGGCTATAGCATAAAGCATTTAAGAAATGCACTTCCTGTAATTTACATCCAATACTTCTGCACTCATAGCGAAGGTGATGATGTGGGCTTTGCTGCACGCATTCAATAAACGTAATAAGTACATCTGTTGTATTACATTAAAAACTTGGTAGCTTCTGGTTCATTTGGGCACCCGGTTTTGGACAAAAAAATAATTGGTATTTTTTTGGAGTTTCTGAAATTGTTTGATATAAAAATCTGCCTTTATAGCCATGACTACGTCAGCAAGCTTTTGTAAAATTTAGGTGGAATTTCGACGACAAGCTCAACAATTTTGGATTTCCACCACCAGTTATCAGCTTTCATAATCTGGACAAATGTCCAAGTGGGACAGTTTTCAAACTTTTGCGTTAGTCATTTTCTCTTTGTAAAGTCTTCTACCGCAACGACCTGTCGCCCTAAAGCGTGAATCAGCATTCTGGGGTATTTAGTCTAAAAAAACTGAATGACAAAGGCGTAGTAGCCGGTACATATTCTAAATATTTCGCGGTTGTACACTCAACAAATCTCCTGTGTATTGAGTCATAGATATCCCATTTAGAAAATTAAGTGAGTTCATCAGGCCCCTAGGCTGTCAATATCTTTAACGCTTTTTCGTGTGTAACGTGAGGACACGTTTTCAAAGCGACTACGTCTGTAGAAATTTCAATTCACGGTGTTACTATATATATTTAGCTTGAAAACGTGTGTATAAAAATTAAAAAAAATGCTGAACTACCAATCAGTACGCCACACCAAAATTTCCACAGGTTCTAACCATTAAGGAAATCCGTCAACTTCTGGTTGACCGTTAATATCATACACCCCGGTATTAGACGCGAAGTGATAGCACTACAGTGTTGCTGTTTTAAACGGGCGAAGCTGTTCCCGGTAACTGCTGTGAAGGTCCTCATACATATGGTGTCCCAAAACTTTTTCCATTCAAAACAGTGACAGTGAAAAAAGCCTTGAGCAATGGATGATAAAGCTAATGCCATGATGCTCCTTTGCATGATGACAAAAGACATCACTTAGGAAATGCAGCAATGTATCTGGCGCTGGTCGACACCGCATATGTTCTTTGAATCTTAAAAATGTCAGCCACTTCGTTTTAATGCCTCGGCTTTTGTTAAGTGTATAATCATTTTACATATACAATGCTTGGATTATCTGGTGCTCACCACAAAAAACTGGATAACCCAATAATCTTTTTGGCCAACGGGCTATCAAGTGGAAGGCAGTGGACACTAAATCAGTTAGTTTTACGTTATGAAAACTTTCAATATTAATTCTGAGACAAGAGTTTTTCTGGTGAAACTCGCCAGTCAGATTCCCCTTATAGTGCTGAATGAAGTCCTTTATTTGGCCTTGCTATTTTAAGTGTAGGAAACCACAACGCCTTGACGGTGTTGACTTCGGATTGTCTCTGTTGATCCTCTCTTTCTTACAAAGCGGTAGATGCGTTTTCATAGTTTGTTCCATGGGCAACCCTATAAACGTTTTACATAAAAGCCGACTACCAGGCTGACTAAACCTCATTGGTCACAGGGTTGCACACCTGTATTCCAATACACAGAAAAAGAACCATCCGTCTTCATATAGTTCCGCCTTCTCAACTCATATATTGTGGCGTACCTTCATGGTTTCTACGATTAGTAATATACCATATGCAATTATCCGTTTCTTTAATACAAACTTTATGAAAAATAGGTTTGGGCACTGTCAGACAAGGATTCTGGGTACCTATTAGTTTAGTTCTTGTCTTAGTACAAGCGAATTGTGTTTATTTCTAAAAGGAATGTTGAAGTTTTGCTCACACCTGGCGGGGGCAGATAGATCATAACACGGGGCTAATATGACACAATTGATGTTCTGCTGCGGTTTTTTACGGCGAACAGTGGTCCTCAGAATAGCAAAAAGCCAAGTATCACAACCTGGTGTGTATGAAAAAAGCACCCAAACGGTTTTCACGCGACGCGAATCCGCTTTTTTTAGTTTTACACAGACATCTCTATGAACTTACCCTAGTTTGTGCAATTTGACGGATTTTCAAGTTGGTCTATAACGATAGTAAAACCTGGCGTAACCGTTTAATCGTGAGCCTACTGCTTCAGTGAATAATATAACTTGTGCTCCTCGGGATTTCTAAGATTCGTAAACTGTTTTTCGCTGATTATGCAGCGCGGATTTCCCGTTGGCGTTATTATTTGAATGTTTTACTATTGCTTGCACGTGATTTCGAGCTTGTGCTCTTATGTTTACTTCCTGTATTCCCGCTGTTTCTGTCGCTGCATTAGGCACAATGTCAAGACAAGTCACTACCTTCCAGCCAACCACCAGCAAAGCCATATTTTTTATTTGTTTTGTGAAACCTCTCCACAAGAGGTCAATGAATTCCCACCTCTTGTGCGTGAGTCAAACTTTTTGCATCTTGTAAATATCGTAGTAATCCAATTCAATGATACTCTGTTGTCGTGTTCATAATTGTTTCTTTTTATTCCATGCTCAAATTCAAACGTTTCCATAGGCGGCAAAGAAGCCTGCTCTACAAGCTGAAACAGTGCTGATTTATCATTTCCCTCCACTCCTGGAGCTAGCCGAAAGAGAAAAGCAGTGCCTTTGGTTGAACCGTAAAAGTCTCCTCATTCTGCAAAATGTACTGTCACTGAGCTTCTTATTTGACCATTTGTACGTGAACTGTGTTCTTCTGTCCACACATAATTTCGTCCCTGATTTTCTCAACTCAACTATAAGTTCTTCCGGCTCAGCACTTCAAAGTGATTGTTGCCTATTTGCTATTCAAAAGAAAATAACATTCGGGTGTTTTGCTGTGTGGACTTTCGCCGATAATGCTTTCTTACTAATAAACTATTCCAAACTCTTTTACCTCGGTACCAGCTTCTAGCTCCCTTTGGCATATAAGTGCGCTACATTATTTAGAAGCTACTCACATAATAATGGCAGCCCTGCTCTTGTTTGTCGCATAATCTCTTTTACGGTCAGATCATATATCCCCATTTCAATTTGTATGTAATTTTTAAGATAAACCCAGCGTCATTTGGTCATTCTACACGGCTCCCTGGTCTGGATTGTGAACTCTCGGTGCGCATAGTTGGGCAGTTATTGTTTTTATCGCTAGAAAACCAGCATGTACGTAGGCTGCAGACAGTCAACGTGTCGCCACAGGTATGGAAATGTGCAAAACTAATGTTCGCAAAACTCCTAACGGGTTGACAAAACATTCGTGCATTTGTTTTTGTTTTCAAACCTTTATTACTAAAATATTCGGTTGACAGTTGTATTTATCATAGAGTCCCGTAGCGAATTTGAAATACTTCCAAAAAAACGGCAATGTGGACTCTGTGGCCCTTCGAGTCAGTATGTTGACAAACCGACAGCTGCGTGTATTGCAGGGCCGGCGAGGATATATTGGTAGCAAAAGATTGTCCACCGTCACTACTACTTTTTGAACAAAGTATGTCATTGTTACCTCACGGTTCTGCACCTGCCCATAAATTTAGGGTATCGACCTCAAACACGTAATCCTCTACAACTTTCGTCCGTGCCAGACATGTCATCAATCACTCCTCACGTATAAGGCTGAAATTGCTTACTTGTCAGAACAGTTCGTAAACTTTCCGCCTTTTTATTCCGGTCTCAAGACGCCGCATGTTGCCCAGGTTTTTATTTCCTCTCTAACGCTGAATTACAGTTTTTCGCGCACTAGGAAATTTTGCTTTTGCACTTTGTCCCATTCCTTAGCAAATCCCTGAGTAGGTTGTATCATTTTCATCTCGTCTTCAGTTTAGCATCACTGCAGATTGTGAATGCTTGGGGCTTTGCCCGTAGACATTCACTTTACCCCAAGCTGGTTTGTTATCTGTACCCTTTTTCCGTTGCTGCATTCTTTCTTTGTTATGGGTATTTCGTCTTCCATGTTGTGTGCCCCCACCAAAGAATGCATGGCTCTTCTTAAAACCGGCTAATAAAATGTGACGATGTTCGTTTTCAAATCAAATATTCCGGATCGAATCTGTACGTTTCTCAGATCAACAGTTATCGACTTTTACGTACCAGGAAAGTAGGTATGTAAATTGCCTAGCGCAAGTTTTACTAATCAATCCACCTCCACGAGTAGCATTGTCCGTGATGAGCAAATTTTGAGCCATCAAATCTTTTGCAGGCCGCTTCATTTCAACCTAGTATACTTTGAATTCAAACTCAATGAATCGTTTAGCTCGAAAACCATTAACTCGGGCTTTTCTGACGCGGCATAGTAGTAGCAACGTTCGAGCTACTTCTCTCAAAGTCATCATAAAATTCTTGTTTAACAATCTTTTACTAATCGTACAATAGCCCTGTTGCTTCATCCACTCCAGAAGGCTCCGGGGCCTCTCTTTAGTTTATCAGCTTGTTGTTGAATTTGTCCAATGCAAAAAATCGATAGCTTGCCTGTAGCTGTGGCTGTACACAAAACTTTATGTTTTATGCTCTTCCTTTTAACCCACGTTTTAATGTTGCCTTGGCCGCCACACAGATAAGCTGTTCGTGCAGGTAAGAATCTTCCTCAGAGTCTTTATTTAGCTTTATCTGCATTGTTTTAGCCCACCGTATGTACCGCCGGTTAGAAACCCTACTATGTTAATTTTGATACCTATTGAGGTCTTCGAAACCTGCGTCTACTGGGCTCTCAGAGCACGCTGCCAAGTCTGCCTATTTCACTTTTTTCTTTTTAAGCTTCTCGTTCTGCTGGTGCCGTGCTTCATCCGCAAAGCCTGAAGCCATTCTCATGGAATATGGTAAGCGCCCATGTTCTACGTGTTCACCAGCCTCTTCAGAACATTCATGCACACAGTGTATCTGCTGTCTCCTAGAAAATCACCCTTTCAAGGAGTGCATCCCTGGGGTACTACACGGCGGAAACTAATTTACGGCGCATCGTCTTGCAACACTTTGTGGTTCCGCCATGAAGGAACGCCCTTATGTTGTCGTTGACAAGCTTCCAATATTTGTCGAGATGACGAGGCGCCTACATTCTTCCGATCAAGGGTTCCGTCACCTCCCCGACCTTCTGCTACATCACCATTCCGGGATCCTTGTCATTATCGAATGGCCAGCAAATAACCTTTGTCTATTCTTTTGCCAGCAACGTCCGGTCTTCCTTCCACGCTTCTTTTGCATTTGCCATTGCCCTGTAAAATAATACGAATTTCCTAGCGTCACTCATGTTTAATCCACAAGCAGTTGGTTAATATTAAGCTGTTTAGGCTTGTGAGGACAGGCTCCGGTTGCAATCCTAGGAGCTGTCAACACCAAACGTTCTAAACGTCTGTCCTTTAAATTTCTTTCTCTGGGCCTTGTTGTTAACGGTTTTCTGCACCTGGCACTTAGTGAACATAAACAGAATCGCGGCTGAAGCGTGCGCGACTTTAACCCAAATCAACTGCCATGCTGCTGCTTTTTTGGAAACAATGAACTTCTATGGTAACCATAGGTGATCGACAGTCAGCTGAAGGCTGTGTTTACCTACGTCACTGTTAATTTTCAGGGATAATGTGAGATTTAATAATGTGTCTTGATTTCTTATGTCAGAACCTGCGGAGATCTGTTGTACCCTATATGGTTCTGAAAAAAACTAGTCGAATTATCAAAATTAAAGTTTTGTAAAACGTAGTGACAATTTAAAACACCTTGAGCCAGCTAACGGGAGCGGCCTAATGTTTCAAATGCTCGTCAAGGCAACAGCAAGTCGCGTGGTCGTTGACTCCCCTTGACATATGCCAGAACTTTTGAATGCGACTAGATTTACCTGAAGAATGTCTCAAGCGTTTATGCTTTAATATGAAACATCTGTACTCTGGCATAAACATTGGCAAAGCCGTAGAGACACAGAAGGGAACGTCGTGGACTTATTGGTATGAAGATACAGGGTATCAGTTTTGCCCCAAGCATGTATATGCGTATGGCTGTTTTACTGGTCTGTCATTTGAGATACCTATTCTTATTATCGCTTTCGTTTGAGGCCCGCGAGGGCACCATGTCTATTTTTTGAATTTTCAATCTCTTCAGCCCTTGCAGTAGATTGCTTAGCAGAGTGGGGAAGTTTCTCTTATGGCTGAGCCATTCCCAGCAGCCCTACTGACAATAGACTCTCTTGCTGTAAGGCCGCTGTGGAGCACAAAAGATTGCAGTAATGGCAGTGCGTCTATTAGCTTTGAGGGTTGTGGATGGGAGTCTCGGACGCTTTCTTGTCAACTCAGCATTCACCATCGCATTTACGCTTCTCTGTGTTGCTTTTCGATGTCAAAGAATCTGTCTGTGAGAAGCTGCGTGAATTACCGGGATTCTCACACTTTCGGTGTCCGCTAAAGGCAACTGAAAGTCATTTCAAGGTTCAGGAGGCCGCAGCCATAACGGTTGCCGTAAGTCGGAGATTTCCTGCTTTCGATTTGACATACGCATTCTATGCACAAGCTTGGCATAAAATGTATACAACTCCTCAAGTCTTATGTCACCCAGGCCAAAAGAAAAACAAAAGGCGATTTAATTTGAGAGGAGCTGAACGTCCAGGTGCAAGTGAGCACGCCACGGGCCAGGCGTATGTTAGGGGGAAAGTTCGGATGACAGGAAATGGGAGGTGTTCTCAATCACTACATTTCCAAACGCCATTTACAACGCTGGGTACATCAAGCTCTAGGAGCGCGGGCAAGTTTCTGGACACGAGTCTGTGCGAGATGATCAAGACTATTTGGGCGATCAGTGGTTCAAGGCGTGTAAGCCAGATCGCAGCGACTACGAACATATTTTAGAAAGCTCTGGCCACTGTGATTTTCAGGCTGGACCTCCAAAACGTCAGCACACTGTATTCGGGTGTACCTGCCAGTGGCAGAGGTGAGGACGAACGGAAAGTACGCTCCCGGTCCTAAGCTACTTGAGGAGGAGATGACGCTTTTGCATGCAAGTGACACTAAGAAGAACTGATGGAGCCGAGAGTACAGCATCTAGCAAATCGCCAGACGTCCGACGTAATTACGGGGGAGCTGTAAGAATGCGAACACCTACCCACGGTGTTATGCACAGACTAGACAACCGCGCAAGCGCATCAATTATATCTATTCGGTTGTTGTTGGTGGGAACGTTTTGGGGCCCGATGGTTGATAAGAACAACCAATAACACGAACAGAAGGACATGTAGGCCTGCACCCTGGAATTTCGACGGTACACAGCCCAGGCACTGGCTGAGTCTGGCGGGACACTGCTACGTTTTAATACAATAATCGGAAGCTAAAACTGTTCCTGACGCTCCTATAAGGCTAGAGCAAATTGTGCTGTGGGCTACTCACGCTCAGCAGAGCATGGAGACCCTGAGTCACTACCAGTGGATGCGGAAGCTGTCAATCAAATTATGTTGGATCGGTTTAGTGCCCAAACAGTGCGAAGCACTATTAGGAAAGTGCAAGAGATAGAGCATAGGGGTGACGTGCATACGGTGGCTGGGCAGTTCGCGGACGTGTTCCCTAAAGGGGAATCCTTACCTCTAGACATGATGAGGGACCGATTTTTAAGTATATCGCTTTATCATATGGTGGCAGGAGTCGTGGAGCCACAACCAGCCAATTGGATTGAGGCAGGAAGCGTGTTGACACGGAAAGCAGGCAGACGACAGGAGCAGGCACTGCATTGCTCTAGTTTGCCAGATGAGAACCAACGAAGAGACGTATCGAAGAATTCAGGTAGAGCCGAATGGATACCCATTGCGGACATAGACAGGAGCAGCATATCTACCGGAATGCGCGAGGTGACAACAGACCGCAATGTTACGTTGGTGGGATACACCGTTAAGATTACAACACCAGGGGAAATGGTGTCACTGGTTGACATGTGCAGGATAATAGGCATGAGAGGGTAACACGTTTTCAGTGTAGCGCAAAAGGTCACAGGGCTGGAGAATGTTTAAACGATAACCCACCTGTGAAAGCGAAAGGGTAGGGATGCCATAGGGGCGAAGAGGTGGGGCACTGGGCAACTGCCTGCCCTTCCCAGGCCAAATAGAAGACAAGCGTTCCAAAAGACCCAACAGTTAAAGAAGCTAAAGGTGCAACATCGTGTATAAGGCAGCAGGCCAGTGGGAAGCTCACGCTGGCTAAGTGGACCGCCAACGTTGGCCAGATGTCAAGTCCCCAAAGAGTATGTACACGCCCAGACGTTGGGGTAACTACACCATCACGCCATCAGTACGAATAGAAAGTTCCAAGGCCCGAATTGCCATAAAGAAAGATTATTTGGGGGTCATCCAAAATGAGTCATCGTCCAAACGTAACACCATTAAAATGGCCACTTCGTGCTGTTCATCTCCTTGAGAGTGACGTGGTAACGCTGGACAGGGGAGACAAATGGAATTTACAAGGCCTACGCATGAACGGTGCCCTGATCTTAAACTGATGGGGAGTGAGCGGAAAGGAGATACAACAAGCAATGAGTTAGATACTGTGTCCAGTAATCTAGCAGGCAGTAAACAACATAAAGTAGCCACGACTATGACGGTGCTTCGGACAACCATGGACGCTAAAGGCAAAAGAGACACACTGAAAGGGGGAGAGTGTTCTGGGACTGAATCTGCGATTTGTTAGACTTCACTGAAATTGAAACAAAGGGTTGACCACTTTTACAAAGAAAATCTGGCTTCCCCTCAGGATGCTTGCGAAGGTTCTCGCGAGCAGAAGTCGCCATCTAGCGAACGACTGATGAGTACGGCAACTCTTGAGGGTCGGGTAGATATGTTGACGCATCAGACTGCGGGGAAGAAAACCAAGATCTGGGATGTTATTGGAAGCTCTTCCAAAGTCGGTGGCTGTAGTTGAGCACATCGTGGCAGTGATCTGGGCCGTCCGGATAGACGGGATACAAGCGGGAAGAGTAGGTGTTGCTCTCACATAACTAGGGACCGCGACAAAAAGCTTGGTGAACAGATACTAGTAAAAGCACCTGCGTCCCGAATGGCCAGCCTGAAAACCGAACTGGAAATAGCCAAGTGCAGTGAAAAGATAAGGTGTCGATTACGTTCATAGGTCGGGAAGCTGACTGACGGCCAGTTCGACAAGGGAACGAGCAAGGACGAACGGAGGGACTTTTATAACGATGCGAGTGACTGGAGCGATTTGGAATTTTGGTCTAGCCGAAAATTACAAGCAGCATCCCAGCTTATTGTGGGGGTTCAGCAGAATTAAGTAGACTGAACAAAGCGATAACTAGCGTGGCGAAAAAACTGTTGTTGTGTGAGCCGCTAGAAGATTGTGTGTATGCAGCTTACCGGAAGAAACCCAAAATTTAGTGCTAATTTAATAGAGGCCTTGGGAAATGCCAAGTGGAAAAATGAAAAGAAAGAAAAACATATGTAAACCGGCCCAATATTTTTAATATAGGGTCGTTCATGGCGACAGATAATCTAATTCAAGAGCTAGAAAAATTAGAGGGCGACCTAAATACATTGTCCGCCAATAGTTCACGGCTTTTACAAACGACCATGGAGGCCGAGTATCCTGGAACTCGCAGGCCACCTGCAGCTGAACTACGGCGGTCGGTTTTTGTTACCTGTTCATGTGAAAGCGGGACACAAAATTGAGCTAAGGAACAATTTATATGCAGTTTCTGCTGTTATGCACGGTAAGCAATCAGCGTGTGAAGCTCAAAAAAGAATGGAAGAACATGTGAACATAATGGCGATGAACGAATCGTCGACCTGTGTGCGATTTACGTCGATGACGTAGATGAACTCCAAGAGACAACATAAAATGCTGCCAATTAAAAGGCTACTGAAACTGTTGACTCAAAAGCAAACGCAAGGCAAACTGCAGCCGAATGGTTTGTAATGAATTGATGGCGAGCTGGTTACGTACGGAAATACTCGAGAAAGTCTAAATGTGAGTGGAGGATTTCCAGGGAACTTAAACAAATATAGGCCGACAGAAGACGATCAAAACTTACGTGTTGACGTAACGGCAGAGGAATGCGCGTCGGTAACTGAACATCACGGACCCATATATTTTGAATTGGAGGCGTCGATTGGAGGGCATGCGCAGGAATGCGCTGCAAAGGTCAGGGAGTATACACGCAAATACAATGGAATTTAAATGGATAGCATGCCTCCAGAAGAACAGCCCTAATGAGTTATTAATCATACAATAACACTACATCCAGGGAACTTGGCTGGCAAAGCAGCAATCCATGTACCAGGACCACAGGAGGTAGAGGCATAACAGCAGATTTTGAAACAACTCGAAAAAAGCTAAATGAACTACCATGGCGTTTCCTGTTGCAGCTGCTTTGGTTGTTAGTAACCACGGAGGCCGACAGCTCTGTCATGTAGCAATAAAGAATGGTACTTAATTACCAAGAGCTCAAGGCTATGCCAGTATCACTTGCGTTCCCATTAACCAATATACCAAGGATCTCAGACCTACTGCGTGGCGCTAAAGTGTTGAAAACAATTTTCATACCACAATCGTTTTTTTCAAATAAGGGTACAACCCAGAGATCACTTGAAGACGGCACTCCGGATAAGTGTTACGCAGTATGAATTTACGGCTACGACATTTGGGTTGAGAGGTATATTTAAAACTTTAATGAATCATGTTTTTTAATTTCCATGTAGGGCTTGGGTGTTTGGTCCGAGAGGCGTGGTATTCGGCAGAGGAGAAAGTATAGGGATCGGCCGTGAGGTGGGGCTATGAGCTGTTGGCTCTTCTGGCTTTGAAGCCTCTGGGACACCCGAAAGCAGCGTCTTAGGATTAAAGGTTTTAAAGGTGTCGTGTCCTTTTAGTTACTCCCCGGGAATAGAGCGTGGAGCTCGAGGCTGACGTGTCACCTTGATTAAGAAGGATGTGTCTAGGCGCTCTTGCGGTTTGATGGGCGTTCTTTTGCGCCTACTACGTTTTGGAGGTAAAGTTGTGGAACGCCACTGGTCAAGGAAAAAGGGATTCGGGGTGGGGTGTGCTCATGCACAACAGTAGCGAGGACGTTTGTGGGGTTGTGTGTGAATAATATGCAGTTAGACCTCGTGGAAGTAAGAGGCCTGGGCAGGCCTGAACAGCGGTGGCCTGCGCAGGCCTGGTGCCTTCGGACGGATTGCTTGGAAAATTAAGAAGGGAGCCAGAAGTGACGTTGGTAAGCCCGTGGACATGTAACATGGGGTTGCGAGGGAGTTCCACGGTCAGCCAGCGTGTTTGTTCTGCTGACGAAATTAATCTGCAGGATGTCTCTGAAGCACGAGGCATGAAAATGGTGCAGTCGATGTGGCCTTTAGTTATATAATAGGGATTACCGATCTGTGGGATGCTTATGGTGGCGGTGATAGTATGGTCCATAGATCGCGAGGAAACAAGGCGTTATGTAGTCATAGTCATGGTGTTCTGCTCACTGCACACGGGGCCCCGGGAAAGAGTGGGTTGGTGCGTAGTGCACTTCTCTCGTGTCATAGTGAAAGGTCAGTTTGGAATGTTTAGTGAGTTTTGTGGAGTGGATAGGGTCTTAGGAATACTAAAAAGCAGTGTAGTGAACTTCACTACAATCACGGCTCAAGCGTGCTTGTCTTCTAAGACTGCGCCGTGCTCTTGTTTCGTTTCATGCATGCACTTACATGTCGATTACACGTTTGAAGCATTTAGCTAGGTGGTGTTCTTATAGTTGGTGGTATTATTATTAACGGATTGTAGGGGTTCTGTCTGAGTATTTTGGTGTTGTGTCAGAATCAAGCCTTCACGTGTTGCAACTTATATGGTTCTCAGTCGAGTGTTGATGTTCTTTCACAAATTCCTTTAGTAATTAAGCTCCTAATGTTTTACGGCTGAATGCACCTTAGAAAAGCACCTGAAAGCCCCGGAACAAAGTGTGGGGGGGCTTGCAAATGCCTAGGGGTTGGCGGCTCCTGATCCTGAGTCAGAACTTTTGTTATGTCCTTTCTCGTGCAACGAAAGCTTAAACATTTTGAAAGTAGTTGTACTAAACTAGAATGTGTTTAGCAAACGCCGGCAGATGTCAGAGAGGGGCCAGATAAGCTGCGGATATATCAAGGCACGGTGGGGTAAGTAATAGGCTCTGTCGTAAAGCTCTTCGTTGGGATACTAGCGTTCCTAAATTATCCTCGATATTAATTGATATGGTTATGCATGGTATTAAAATTGGGCATTAAGCAGCTGTTTTTATTCTGATATTTTGGACTCAGCAGCTTATAAGATTGGAGTGCAGAGTGAGGCGTGCTTTCTGAGAAGGTGGAACGCTTTCGGCAACTCTTGGAATGCTTCAATTCCATTAGATGAGGGAAGACGGTGAATAGTAACCTATATGTCTGTGTATTGTAATTGTTTCTATACTGCAGGTTTCCAGGCCGTCTAGATTGTTTTTGAGAGTCTAGAACAGCGGATGGTCCAGTTTGAGTCGTTTAAAACTTTCGCGTTTCCCTGTGTTCCT
>JRZD01020005.1:11856-28522 GCA_000826945.1 Eimeria nieschulzi
TGCTGCTGCTGCTGCTCCACACGCATGCGCTGCACCCCCCGCCGGTGGTGGATGAGGGGCTGGCTGGTCGCTGCGAAACCTGCGGAGGTTTCTGATGGGTGGAGATACACCTGAGACTCTCTTGGAAGTAAACGTTTTCGGTTGGTTGCTCGGTAGCCAGGGGAGCAGACGGAGGAGAAATGAGATTAGGAACAGTTAGACGGAAACATGCAGGTGACGTCGAAAAGTGGGAAAAGGAATCGTGCAGATTTGCTGTGCTTTTTTGAGTGGCTGCGGAGCCGAGGCGGCCGCCACCGCTGGGACTTCGACCTGTGCATACACCCCAACTCAGAGTTGGAGAGGTGGCTTGCACGGGAAGTACGTCTAACCGCACATGATTATTTCTTCCTTTTAAAAACGTGTTTATTTAACTTGTGTGTTTTGCGCTTCCGTCGCATTCGTGCGGAGTGCAGCAGTTCTCTTCAGTGGCGGCCCCCTCGCGTTTGTTGTGTTGTTCTGAGAAGACACTTGAGGTGAACTGGGTTGATTTGCTTTTCTTCTGAAACCGTTTGTCTTTGAGAATTTGGGTTTTAAAACTGTTTATTTCTATATTTAATTCTACTAGCCGCATAACGGTATCACTTCCCCCACAAATCGCGCTCAGGGCGTCGATTTCGCGACGGGCTGTACGTACACCTGAAGAGTAGGCGTCTGAAGTAGTTGAAAACCAATAGATTTTTTTGCAGTTTGTTTTTTCACGTGCTGGAGAGTCTGCCGCAGAGTCTCGCTAAGCAGAAAGGCGGAGAGATGAAGTGGCATCTCCATTCTCTTCCAGCTTTAATCTTATTAGCCACCCAACCCTCCCCCTCTAAGATCAGGCTGTCGATACACCTGAGTTGTGGAGCAGGGCCATTTGGAATTTGCGCTCTAGCGGACGCAGCTCAGAAGCAGCACTTAGGCCGAAACGAGTGGAAGCAAGCGATAAAGCACCTCTTACCATCTTGAATTATAATTAAATAGAGCGAATTTCCTTTTCACCTGCCCGGCCCTAAATTGGTTCCTCGGGCCTTCAGATCCAGGCCGCTAAGAGGCTCGGGCATTCCCATTAAACCTCCACCTCCAACCCTTCAAGAAGAAGGGAGACTGGCTGCAGCAATCTGTCCGTACACCCCAATAGTAGACGAGGATGACGGAGGTGCCGCAGGACCATCAAGGAGCCTCGGCACGGCCGGCGCCTCCCGTGCGAGTGCTTGGGATGGACGCCTCTGAAGAGGTGCTGGCGGTTGCCACGGAGGCGGCAACTCGCGGCTATCTGAGCCTTTTGAAAAACGAAATTCGCCTCTGGCAGGAACTGGCGCTTATCATCAAGGACGCCATGGAAAACAAGTGCAGAGGTACTTGGCATGTCGTTGTGGGGGAATACTTTGGGGCTTTCATCACGCACGAAGTCAAAAGTATGGTCTATCTACACGTAGGACAAGTCCACGTCCTCGTCTTCAGACACGGCTAGCTAGCTAGCTAGCTAGCTGGCTAGCTAGCTAGCTAGCCAGCTAGCTATGCGGACGTCGCCAGCTATAAGGCAGCCAAGAGAGTCTTATGTCTGGGGAGTCAGGGCCAGACGGGCTAAGAAACTTGCTGCTCTGAACTAAGCGGCAGATGCGAACGCCAGTAGGCACAGCCGCAGCAAAACGTTTTTCAACAAGCGAATGCACTCCGTGCTAGCACCCAAGAAACTTGGCTCCTTCCTTTTCCTTGGAAAGAGGTGAAAACGCAAATGGAGCCTCGCGATGTTTCGAATGTCTGCTTGCCAGCCCGCTGCCTTCTTGAATACAAAACAATTTCCTCTGCTTTACTGAGTTGTGCGGGTCAGGCCGAATTTGCAAGCCGCTTCTTCCAACGCCTCCTCAAATGCAAAAACGTTTTAGAAAAGTGGTTCACAATCGAATGAGAACTCTGGAATCATTTCGAAATGCAAGAGTTATCAGAGGTGGCCAATTAGGGCCGAATGCGCCGTGCAAAAAGAGGGGCCTGAGGGCCAACCAAATATCGCGGATTTATCTCCTTTACACTATTCATTCCACCGGCAGAAGAGAGAGAGGGAAGGAACCCTCAGGCTTCACTCCTCAAAAGTGCAGCATCTCTGGCTCAGTAAGAGATTTTAACTTCCATCTGATTTCGGTTTGTGAACGAGTGGGGCTTGAGAGAGTTTTCGAAGCTTTCGGTTTCGAAGAAGGAGCAGGGAAACAAAAAACTGCCTATACACTCCAAAAGAGGAATAGCAGACCCTTGACATACTGCAGTATCTCCATCTTGCCTGCAGGTGGGGAGGCAGAAACGCACATGGCACAACACGCAGTGGGGTGTATGTACAGCCGAATTGGGGAACTAAGATTGGGAAGCGAGCCGCGCCACACACAAGCGCATGCACACCCACCGTGGAAAACAAAAAGAGTTCATTGAAACAAATGAAGTTTCGAGATATAGAAATGAAACGAGGGTTTAGAGTGTGTGTAATAAAGGTCACCTAGCTTGGACTCCCCATACACCCGATCCACAAAGGTAATCGGCACTTCGCCAATCGAATAGCCGCTGGCGCGCGCCCTCACTGCCACCTCCATCTGAAACGCATAGCCTGCAAAGGTAAAAACACCACAAGTTCTCCGCAGATGTTCTGGGAATGTGTTTGCTGTTTCAAAAGACGCCATTAGCTCACAGCCTAGGACATCCTGGAATAGATACATACACCTCAGGCTCCGTGAGCTGGGCAGTAAATGGCTGGCTGTCTGTACACTCGGTGCGTGCGTTTTGCACCGAATTACCCTTGGAGCTAACTTGTGGCATTAGATTTTCAAGGACGTGCCGTTTATACATTCTGCGGAGACAGATGAATCAACAAACCGAAAGACAGGCAGACAGAGCACCGCCAATTTCGTAACTTTCCATCGTCGAACGAAACGTTTTAAATTACGGAGAAACAAACTCAGCAGACAGTAGAGAAACAAAACCCTCAGAATGTTTTCCAGGGACTTGCAATTTATTTACCTGAAGGAACCCGTTAAGTCGGTCACCCCAGGGTTCAACAAGAGTTGGGCTGCAGCGGCAGAGCTGGCAAGCAAGCAGCAACCATTAAAGGTTAATTCCCTCCAGCTAGCACCGAATCAGTCAAACCCCTCACACTTCATCAAAAACCCCAGACAAAATTAATTGAATCAAAAAAATTATTTTCTTGCAGTTCTGCATGCAAAAGTTGCCAGGGCTGGCTGGAGCCGCAACTTTTGAGTTCATTTTTTGCTGCTTACCCAGAAAATTTGCGCCTCTGCTGATTATCTTTCTCTTCAGATTCCAACCATAAACGCCGCCACCTGCACTTGCGGCCAGCAGCACTTTGACAGAGACGGTTGCTATGGAAAAGCTGCTTGATTTGTCGGGCTTATTCTCTTTGTGTTAGGAGAGAAAGGCAGTTAAAAGAGATGATAACACAACCTCACCCTGTATGTACCGAGAGCCCGTGACGACGTCAAAGTCCTTCTCCTTTTGCTTCCTGTAAAAAAGAACACAGAACAAATTCACAAGTCGATTTCTTCGAAATTTTAACTAAATCAAAGTCTACCAGATACCCATACGGCACACGTTGTATATAATTAAAACATCCGTGCAAAATATTATGAAATCATTTTTTTGCCACGGCTGAAACAAGCACGCACTCCAGTGTATGTACAGATTGAACGCGAAACTCACTTGATGAAATAAGGGATATACTTGGGCTGCAAAAACACAAAATTCACACATTTTAAAAACATGCATTCCCCTTGCATGCATAAGTAATCAGGAAGCCTAATGAAAATAAACCCCGTCGGTATACAAAAAAGGAACAATACAACTTTTTAAATCATTTAGTCCTACAAATGATTTAGTTTTGTTTCGTAGCCACTTGCAGATTTTTCTGTGATGAAAAATTCGTACGTGGTGGGAGAAATCTGCATCCATGAGAATGATGAAATCTCCTCGGGTTTCGTTCAGTCCGTCGCTATAAGCAGAGCCTGAGCCAAGTGGCGTGCAACGCATCACAACGAGAAACAAACCGCACAGAAATACCAGAAGAAGAGATTGGCATTATTATTATTAAATATTGTATAATTCCTTTTATTAGAAATGAAACAACAGCAAAAAATCCATCAAACTGCCTTTGAGGCACTCTCCAACTTACCGAGCCCAAACTTCCCTGGCCGTTCCAGCAGTCGCTGCAGACGCAAAGATTCTTTCAACATGTTTAAAATGCACTAATCAATACTCCAAGCAAAAATCCAGAGATTCAATTGCCGATCGACAGAGAGAAAAACAGTTTTGACGACACGGCAATGACTCAACGAAGGCAAGTTGCACGCAGTGTCTCTACACTGCCGCTGTCAAAGTTCAAAGTGAACCCCACAAAAACCCGTATGCCACAAACTCATTCATGTAATTTTGCTTTCGCATACCAGCCGCTTAGAATTGAGTGTCTTCTGAAGTCGGCGGTATTCACTTGCCGTGCCGTCTGGGCTGTTATCATCGACAACGAGAATCTCGAAGTCCAAGTTGCTGAAGTTCCACCGCCACAGAAAACAAATTTTAGTTTGTATTTTGCAGACGTAATTGAAATCCGAATGACGGAGCCATTAGAGGAGCGAGAGAAGATGAAAAACCTCTAGATGTCTAGGGCTTACTACCATACCCAACACCCAACTAATCCGCTGTGCCTCTGGGAAAACTGCTTCACATTCACAAGAAGTAAATAACGAAATGCCAATTTGTTCAAAGTAGCTGCAAGTAGAAGGAAAGCTAGAGAGGGGCATTTATGGATGCTTTAATTCCTGTTAAATACTTGGGGCGTTTGTGAAATACACACTGGGAAGTGAAGGTCTCGTAGAGCATGTAAACCAGTAATGGCAAGTTTTCGCGTTCGTTGTAAGTCGGGAGAATTACAGAAAACATCGCCATATTCTCCAGCTGCTTTTGTTGGTGAGAAGCCGCAACAGCAGCAGCCGCACCTGCACAGAAAGAATTGGAATGTTGCAAAACCTCGAAAACAAAAACAAATAACTGAATTTTAATAACAAATAAAACGCAAACAAAGAAACTACACAGGGGCCCCCTGCCAGTCCTTGCATGGGGGCCCCCATGAAGGCGGGCTGGGCTAGTAGAGGGTACAGAAGGAATCTCACTGTGCTTCAACTTGGAAAGACAAAGAAGTACTCTGCATCAGCGCAATGCAATATTATTATTACACATTTTAATATTAGTATATTTTGTTTTGCATGTTTTCCATGGGTAACTCTTGGAACACAAAATACAGCAAGGGGCAGCCCCTTCTAAAAGACCCCTTCATTCCTCCCCCCAATCTACAGCACCCTTTCTCCTCCTCGCTATTGTCTTGCACGCAATTTTGGCCTTGCTTTTTAGAAACTTTGCGTACCAATGGTGTGTACGTACACCCGGTGGTCCGGTATCCCCCAGAGCTGTTTGCTACTGCTGTCTGATGTTGACACTGATTACACTACAAAGGATGGTGGAGGAACAAAACCCAGCAATTTAAGCTCGGATGTTTTTTTTAGCCACTAATACTTTGAAGGAGTTTATGGAATTTCTTTTAACATTTCTCTCGTCTTATCTTTCCCTTGACTTGTGCCCTCACCTCAGCAGCTGCTGCGTACTGGGTACAGCGTGCTTCCCTTGCAGTGCATGGCTCTGCACTTTCTTGCAACGGACTTCCCAATTGTCTGCCGTTTAACCAAAAGTTAAAGTTGACGGAGGCCCTTCTAGTTTATCCCCTGGCGCCTTGGCTGTCCCTCTAGACACCTCGAGTGCACGGGGAGTACAGAACTCTAATTAATCTAATCATTTGTTTTAGTTCAGTTCTGGCATTACACTAGCTTGAAGGAAAGACAAAAATGTTGTTTGTTCTGCGCTTTGCCTTGTGTTTTTCCATTTTGCATGTTTTGCACTCTTCGGCTCAGAAAAGTGTTGCACGGTTTTACGCAAGTACCACCTTTGGCATCTCCTCAACGGTTATCTAACCACTCAGTCCGCCGGCAGACTATTCACGGCGCAGACTCAGCATGATTTTCATCTTATCTGTATCTTCATGCAGATGCTTGTCCGCTTGCCTTAGAAGCTTTTGTATTTTGGGTTGGCCACCTCGAATACAACAGACGAATTCAGTCCTCAAACGACAGTTCGCGCACGCCAGTGCATCTAGTGTCATTTTTCAAGTACTTTTTAGCTTTCCAGCTTTGCGTTTTAAGGTCATCGAAGAAACAGTTAAGATGCAGATGCCAGCTTTTTATATATTCTTCTTTTAAATTGTATATTTTGGCAGGTTTGCGCTGAACAGGGAAAATAAATTGCCACAGAATAACAATACGTTGAATTGAATTGTTCTGTACTTGAAGGATCTGAGCTGTTTCGCAATTGAAGCTAGGAGAGTCTTCTGTCTTGAAATCATTGTGCAACTACCGCAAAATAAAAAGAGTAATTTTTTTCGAGATCATTTATTTTGGTCGTCTGCAGATTTCCGATTCCCGCTAGGAGCGACTGCGCCCCTAACCACCATACAGCTTCCCTGGTCTGCTGCGTTTTCAGGCAGAAATATCCGTTCAAAGCATTTTAAATACAAATAAATAAAATAAACTAAAACAACAAAAATTGAGACAGCAGAAAGGCATTTCTCATTATCGGCTTGCTTTGTGAATTTGTTTGAACTACTTCAAAGGCTTTCTGAAGGATCTGATCAGTTGCTTCGAAAGCAAATATAAAGGGGCATGCTGCCTTCATCCGGTAATTCAAAAGTAAAAAAAAGGTTATTTTTAAATGTATCCGTATTCATTCTCCGTTATTCCGTGTTTTCTGCTTGCCTTCTTTCATCTATGATTACAGAGTGATGAAGGTGTTCTCGAGCGGACAGCTTGGCGCTCGCTCCTAACATCCAGAGATGCACCTTAAGCCAGAAAAATTCACCCAAAATTATTTTTCTGTATTTTAAAAAATACAAACAAATGAAAACTGCTTGAAAGGGGTTTTTTCGTTGGTTTCCTTGACTCAAGCAGCCAAAAATTCCTCTGTTCCTATCAGGTGTCCATACACTCCAAAATATTCAAGCCACGAAGCCACTAAACTTCGCCGGTTAACTGTAGTGTGTTAACGACACTGGTTTTCAACAGGAAACCTCATCTGAAGGTTGGAACGAAGGCAGAATTCTCCAGCAAAGATGAGCTCGTTGAACTCTTGTCTTCGCTGGCTGCTGCTAGTTCACGTCTTTTTCTGTGTAAACTGCTGGCTCCACAAAGGTAATGGTTTTGCTTTATAAAGGTTTAAATTGTGTATTAAGCCAGAAGGGCACACACTGTAGCCGACGCTGGAACAGCTGGTGGCTCCTGCTGCGAGGATCGCCTGCTTTCCCAGGGGTTTGTGACGCCTGGGCAGCTGGGCTCCATGATCATTTCAAGAGTTTTTGTCGAATACACTTTGATTATCTTGGCTATTTTCTTCTGCTGTCTTTGTGCCGACTGCAGCGGAGGCAGCGGAGCCAGCAGAGGCAGCAGAGGCAGCAGAGGCAGCGGACTCGTCGATTCCGCAGACCCTTGTCACTCCGCAGAGCACTGACGCCCTCACAGACGATACGTCCATCAAAAGCAGCACAAAGGACATGCTAAGCACAGACACTGCAGCAACCGACTCGAATTCTCTTGACAATGATATTTCTGAAATGCATTCTACCGACAGTGGAAGAGATGATGAAGTTCAGCAGGGGCCCAAGGCAGAAGATTTCAGCTTGTCCGGTTAGTAGTCAGTATTCAAAGAAATCATTTTAACAGTTAATTAAAAATGCTGAAATCGTGACAAGTCCGTAAGAGTTCGCCGATGTTTTATCCTCTGGTTATTCTGGGGGTGGCCAGGCGATCGGAGGGGTGCCTCTCCGAGTGCTGCGTTTCTGCAGATCTCATCAAAAACCATTTAAGTAGCCAAAGCCATTTCGAAAATTACCCAGAAACTCTGACTGCCTCCCTTTTCGATTGGTTCAAGCACACTGCGGAGTTTGTCAAAGACTCCTCTCCTTTACCCGGTAGTAAGCTTTAAAAGGATCTTTGAGCGTTCTCAGATATAATTCTCTTGGCCGGCTATTGTTGTTTTCTGTACAGTAGTTTGTACTGCGGTGTAGTTGCGCATTGGCCAGCCGTGGAACAAGCACTTAACGAAGCCGATAAGAAGACGGCGCTTTCGAGTCTGCAGCAACTTGGTACGTAGAGAAATCTGCTGATCCCCTCCGACCAGCTCAGCACTCGGCTTTTTTCCTGCCAGTTGTGACGCGTTGTTCCTCGGTCATGTGAAAAGTTTTGTTTTTCGCTGACTGTTTTACTTGGTGTTTTGAAGGTTGGATTCGCCTGTCAGCACCGGAGTTGGAGAAACACATTTACAATATTAAAAAAGGCATTGCTTCATCGGAGTCCAGCCAGTCGTGGTGGAAACCAAGAATAATTGACGCTCCAAAAGGAAATAGAATTTTTCGAAAAGTGAAGAACTTCGCACTGAGAGTCTTGAGGAGAAGACTGCCCAGTGGGGCAATCTCCCGACTCTGGAATGCATGCAAAAACACCAATAACCAAATAGGTACATGAAGTGTACATACACTCAACAACAAGTATCCAATGGGTTTTTAAACAGCTACTTTCGCCGGCCTCGGCACCGGAAGCAGAACGGTGCATGGAAGCAGTTTAAAAGTTCCAACTTGTGGTTCTTCTGCAGATTCGGAGGGCAAGACATTTTCTTTGTTAGCAAGTTTGCTTGCGGTAGACAAGATGGCTCACGTTGCTCTAGAAACTGCCATGGTTGGTTTGTTTGGGATTTGCACGCCGCACTTCGCGCTCACCAAGGGAGCCTCCTTTGACTGCGCAGATCCAGGGGAGAACAAAACGCTCTTTGAGGCTGGCCTTTACCTGCCGCTCCCTGAGGTATTATTGGATCTTTAAATAATCTTTTTCTTGGGGTTTGTTTGTTTTATTTGTGGTAATGAGAATGAACTGTCGGGCGTATGGTTAGGAGAAATGAAGCAACAGGCGAAAAGTGCGCTGTAAAAGAGGCTTCCCTCGTGCATGCAGGTCTCCAAATTGCCTACGCGTGAAGAATTGCCGACTGAATTGGACTGCAAATTGGGTAAGTTGGTTTTTCTCTGTTTTTTTGGACTCTAGTGGGAGCAATCGAGGAGGATCATTTTAGAAGCAGTCGCTCTTTTGCTCTTATTCTTTTTCTTCATATTCCAGTGCGTTTTGCGTTGTTTTTGTGGTGTTGTCTGCTTCAGACAGCTGGTCTTATCGGGCTCAGGCGTTGGATGCCATAGCCCTCCCCTTTTCAAAGTCTTTGAAAAAACCAGAAGACAAACGGCTCACTTTCATCCCCATAAAGAATTTCTATGAGACTCCTCTGCTAGATAAGGCGTCTCCTCCGTGGTATCTGCTGCTGCGAGGAACATACTACGATAATCCTGGTGTAGATATATTAGAGCGGTTGAACACACTCGAACAAGTTGTTAATGCTTTGCCATTAAACTGGAGTGAGCTGCAGTCCAACAGCCAGAAGGTGATAAAAAAGCTTTGCTCAGAGGATCCACAGAAGGCCGCGTGGATTTTGGGGCTGCCCGATAAAAAGAGAAAAACAAATTCAATGATTCTTGGGGGTGTCGTCATCAGCCTCTGTAAGCTGCACAGACACTGTAGATACACCACGATGTGCAACACACAGCAAACGAGCACTCGTGAAAACAGCAAAAACAAACAAAGTTTGAACTGTGACATTTTTGTTTGTTTTATCCTTTGGTGCTTCTCAAGTGAAAGTCTTAGAATCCATCACAGGACCTGAAGGGCAAGAAACTACAGACTGGAAAAACATAAACACCATTTTAACTCAGAAAGACGAAAGATATTTGCCGCCAAAAAAGTTGGAGATGGTGGACAAGTACATGGAAGTCTACGCTAAATACATCGAGTCGAAAGTTCTTTCCAGATTGATCCCTGTCAGCGCGCGAGCCATGGCACTCCTCTTCGTTGGCCTCTGGGCCAGAGACGGAGGAACATTCAGTTTCACCAACTCAAAGGCAAAAGCAAAGGTTCTTCTGCTGCTCGCGCTGCTTCTGAACGGTAAGGGGTTAGCATGTAACTCCTCTTTGCATAGCCCACAGACAGCTGTCAAAAGCTCTTTGCCGTGCAAGTCCATTCGCAAAAAAATGTTTGTAGTGTCAGGCAAAAAGGTTACTGATTAGAGCACCTCTTCGAAACCCATCAAACTGCTCTGTGGACTTGCATGGCGCCGGCGCGTCGCAAGTCGGTCCCAACGTTTGCTGCCTCCTGCAATTCTCTCTGCCCACAGGAAAAAATCCCGTTGCAGAAGCAGCCAATCTGCTGCGCAGCACCGTCAAAGACCCGAGACAGAACCGTGAGTTTTCTCAAGAGAAGCAACCTGCTGAGAGTTGCTGGCCGTTACAGCTGCACTTTTAAGTAAAGTGGTACCATTTATAATGTTTCATAATGTTTTATAATCATTTATAAGGTCTTATAATGTTTTATAATGTTTTATAAGGTCTTATAGTGTCTTATAAGGTCTTATAATGTCTTATAATGTTTTATAAGGTCTTATAATGTTTTATAAGGTTTTATAAGGTCTTATAAGGTTTTATAAGGTCTTATAAGGTCTTATGATGTTTTATAAGGTTTTATAATGTTTTATAATGTTTTATAATGTCTTATAATGTTTTATAAGGTCTTATAAGGTCTTATAAGGTTTTATAAGGCCTTATAATCTTTTATAAGGTCTTATAAGGCTTATAAGGTCTTATAAGGTCTTATAAGGTCTTATAATGTTTTATAATGTTTTATAAGGTCTTATAATGTTTTATAAGGTTTTATAAGGTCTTATAAGGTTTTATAAGGCCTTATAATGTTTTATAAGGTCTTATAAGGTCTTATAATGTTTTATAAGGCCTTATAATGTCTTATCTGTGTTCATACAGCGAGAGTGACCATTGGTTCGGTGGTGCGTATCGTGACGAAGGACCCCAGTGGAGCGCCGATGGTCATTTTCAATAACGATAAGGGTTTGATGAGCCCCTTCATTTCCCTGAAAGACAAAAACATGGCGAAAGTCTTGAGGAGCATTGCCGCACACAATCCGGATCCCCTGGCCCCTCTAAAGGCAGCTGCTAGTGTACTGAACATTATTCACCGCGCCAAGGTGGACGGCACAAGTTCTTCGGTAGGCTCACCCGATCCCAGCTTCACTCGCCAATCCTTACGTAAACCCTTTGGGAGTCTTTGCCGCTGCAATCCACACGCAGTACTGCCGTAAAGGGTTTTAAAAGAATATTAAAAAAGGTCATTATGGCGGCCTCAGCCAGCAGCCTGTGGAGTTGTGTGTTTTTTATTCAAATTGGCGGCGGAAAGAAGCGCGGCCTGGAAAACCCTGAAATTCTCAAGACGCGTTTCGTCGCTGAGATTCACTGCTTGTCCATTGCAAGTCCGTTTGAAGGTTCCGAGCTGGCTGGGGCTGCATGCGCTCTATCCAATATGCCTGTTGCAGCGGCCAGACGAATTCTTTGTAGAGACCCTTGATTAGGCCTCCTTAGTAACTAATGCCTTGTGGTGCTGAGCCGTGCAGCGGAGACAATTCGCTTTCTTTCCTCCCGAGTGGCACGCAAATTGGGAGACCAGCGGATGAGCCTCATTGCCAATGTCGTAAGCACTGTTCGATTTCCGTTGGAAGATCACACAGAAGATGTGGAGCTGCGATGCGCTTTCTCGTCGGATATTACTGCTAGCAACAAAATGCTGAAAGTTGCCTCAGCCTGTGAGCATGCGTTTTGTCTGTCTCTGTCTGGCTTTGGCTCTCTCTCTCTTCCTCTCTCTGCCTCTCTCTGCCTGCCTCTGCTTCTCTCTGCCTGTCTACTTTTTTTGCTGTCTCCGTGTCGCTTTCCTTAGTAGCAGCGTCGGGAGCTGGGATCGCCAGGGATCTTTTAGAAAAATTCAATTTTGGCAATTAGTATTATTTGTCTCATTTGAGGCGCGAAAAAAGCATTCCGTTTTGTTAGGTCTGCGTGTCTTATTGGCGGCTTTTTATTTCTTAGCTCGTGGAATATTGCGAAGACTTGGAGGGGCTTTTCTTCGTCTTGGGCAAAACTTCATGCGATTGCGGTTTTTGCGGGCGCGGCTTCAAAACGAAGCGGAGGGTAAGGCAGCAGCTGGCCTTTTTGAATCCATTCGATCTTCAATTCAAGTTTTTGTGTGACCCGGAAAATGTTTTTAAAGAATTATTAAAAAAATACATCTGGTCAGGCTGGAATTATTAAAAAAATACATCTGGTCAGGCTGCTTGCTTTGCGTGCAGCTGATATTGGAATTGATGAGCGTTTGCTAGTTAGAAAAAGTAAGGGAGGGCGCAGCACAGGAATGCCCATAGAGCAGACCCTCTTTAGGTAGAACGTTGGCACTGCAGTGCCTCGAGGCATTGTGTTCCCGGTCTGTATCATCTCCATTCCCACTCCCCTTTTGTTTACCGCATGCATTCCAACTTGCGTGAATCTGCAGAGTTCGTGGCGAGGGTTCAAATGGGAGAGGAGTGGACTCGGTTGCTTGAGTTCGGGACAGGAATGTCTTTCTCAGCCCTCAGCCACATGAAGACGTACGACGAGCCGACGGCGTGGCTCACTGCACCGCTCAACTTGAACAAGCAAAACAACGTGGGGAAACAAGTGCTACTTGCAACGGACATTGATGACACGCTCGTCGCAAGTGGCGGGTGGCGCCTCCGGGCTAGTAGGAGATTCCTTGGGGGTGTTGATGGCTCGTATCCTCGGGGTACGGCTTACCCAGGAATTGGAGGGCTGATGTATTTGTTGTCTATGGGCTCAAATAAGCGAGAAAATGGAACATTTCGGCCTCTCGATTCCGAGATGCTGCCGGTGGTGCTCCTCACTGCACGTCCAGCTATTAAGGTGAAGTTCAGGCCTGCGAATTTATACAAGCAAATCGCGTCGATATTCACCCATGAGGCAAGAATGCTCGGAGCAAAGCTTCTTCTCAATAAGTACAAAGTAAAGTTCAAAACATCTTTTTCCATCCTCGCCACACTATCTGGTGAGGTTTCAGACTTTCTTTACTTGCCGGTTCCCGCTGAGCAACGCATAAAAACCAACTTTCTGTCTTTTTGCATCTCAGCAGAAGACCCACGAAAAGAGTTGTTTGGAGAGGCAAGCCCATTGGGCAAGCATTTATATTCAAATAAATTCACAAAACTCCAAAGACGGCCAAACAAAATTTTCATTTTGATGAAGATGCATTCGCTGCCTTCTTGGCTGCAGGGAAGGAAGCTCGAGAGATGGGTAAAATCTCCACGTTATTGCGGCTGTTGAGAAAAGGAGCCATGCAAACAGATGAGACGGAAAGCTTGTTTAACGCGCAAACAAAATTCATGTTCATGGGCGACAGCTATGAGAAGTGAGTGTGCTTTTTGGATGGATTGCAGATTGTCTAACAGTCAAAATAGCTAACCGAGGTGGTTTTGAAATCGCCACTAAGACATTTGTCCCAGGCACACACACACATGCAGCAGATGCGCACCCTTTCATTTCCATGGGATAAGTCCGTCGAGGCAAATGCGTTAAATGCCGTGATGCTGATACTTTGGAGGCACTTTGCAACCCCTGTGCTATTTTCTTCAGAGATTTGATGACGGGTCTGTCCTTGGCGCTTCTCTCTCCAAGTCATTATATCGCAACCTTTCTACATTTAGTTTACCAGGAAGAACCATTTGCAACAGCCGCATCCGTCCCGCCGACATTCCTACAAGATTCCTCTGAACAAGTGCATCTTCCAGAGGAGGCGCTACTTTTCAAAATTCCGTGAGTTCGTGGCAAGAGAAAGAAGTTGTTTTATGTCAGAGAGAATCAATTTTCTGTATTTTTCTTGTGCATATTTGGCGGCTATTTGCATGCGTTTGTCTTGTATGAAAATCAGCATTACTGACGCTCTGACAATCGTCGGCGGAGGCTCGCAGGCCTTTATTACCGGAGCATATCTCTCGTTTAAAGTAAAACTGCCAGCAAAACAGTACAATAAATTCACAAAACAATTTGATAATGAAAATGGTGATGAAGGTTTCCCCTGCGAACGTTTGGATCTAAAAACAGCTTGGCGTGTGAGTGAGAAGGTCGACGGTCTCATCAGGAAGGTTTGGGTAGTCCACAGACATCGCTGGTTGCACAACGGCCTCCACGAAATGCTGGATGCGGCCAAACTCCCGCCTCCTCCTGTCTTTGTGAACTGCGCTGGTGTTATCCGTGGGAACGGCAACTCCATAGAATTGCAGCACATTTCCAAAGACCAAAACGCACCCCTAGATCCAGCTAAGCTCGGCAAGCCTGTCATTCCCTACACAACAGCTCTAGGGGCCATGACGACTGCCAGAGCCTTTGGCATGGTTGACGACGTCGACTTCGCTGATTTTTTCACCCTAGTGAGCGAACAAACGCGATGGCGCTCGAGATCCTTTCATTTCAGTGTCCGCGTAGTGTGGTTCGCCTGTCTTTTTAAGTTTAAACAAACAGTTTTGACACTGTCTGTGGGACGCGGCTTATTATGGGTTTTATCTGTTGTAGGTGGGGAGAGCAGATCGGTCGCTGCATCCGCCGACATATGAAGAAGATCTGCTTGCAGCTCGCGCTCTTGCGTACGACGCGGAAGTCGCAGCCTCCCTCTTCCCCGTGAAAGTCGCCAGTCTGCTTAGCTACGGCAGAGTGCGGCAAACGGCGGCTTGGAGTTCCCTTGGGCGAGCGTATGAAATTGAAAAGTGCAGAAGACACGTGGAGAAAACATTTCGCGATCTGCAGACCACGCCAAACCTCCTCCCATTCGTACCAAAAAAACAGATGCAAGAAATTCTGAACATCCTTGAGGACCGTGTTTGCGTTATAAAGGAAGCCTTGTCGAACGTGTGCGTCGCTGCACAACAAGAAGTGGAAATGGCGGCCCTTGAGTTTGCCTATTTGACACAAAAGCTCATTGGCAATAACGAAAACAGATGCCACGCGTTTCGGACTCAAATGGTCGTGGTGAAGCTCCTTTCTGAGCTCTGCAAGGCACATCCTATAAAGTGCAAGTTCTTAGTGAACTTCGCCAGAGATGCTGCGTCTCTTGCTAGCCTCCACCATGAAAAGGTGAGCGACGATAAGCTCTCCGAAGAATTCCTGAGCTCCGTCGGATTTTCGCCGGTCAGGAACCCAAGCATTCTACGTAAGGAACGCATGCAGTACAGCCCACACAACCAAGCCCCAAAAATTTTAAGTGTACCAGTCCGACAGGCGCTTAGTGTTCATCTCTACTTTATCTGCCTCACGGAAAACCCGGAGGAAAAGTCAGCGGCCTTGCGGCCAGGCGGTTGCTTGCCTTGCTTGCAAAGCAAAGAGCTGCTGCAGCTCCAAGCGTGTTGCTGGAGCGCCTCGTTTGTGTGCACCTGCATGCATGTGTGGGCTCAGTGCAATATGCGAGGAACAGTCAGGGGCTGCTGCATCTGCTAGCCCAGCCACCCGTCAAGTATTCACCGTCGTGGGACAGGCCGGAGCACTGGGAGCAAATAGCAGAGCTCACAGCGGTGCTCGAGAAATGTCTGCTTGCGGACGTGGAAGATGCGCTGAAAAAGGCTTTAGGTTTATCGGACTCTTCCTTCATTCGAAAAGAAACGTTTCAGGAAAAAGAATAAAACAAATCGATGCGCTACACTTGGCAAGACAAAATTCCTATATCTACACTCCGTAAGACTATCGCAGTAAGCAACAGGTGGCTAAGGGACGGGGCGCAACGCACTGCACCTAATGCACTGTAGTGACACCGTGGAATTGCATTTGTGAAGATTTGTTTTGCTGAGGATTCGTGAACACCAGAGAGTTGGCAAGCAGCAACAGACAGAGAAAGGAGCACTCGTCGCGATCCTCCGTGCTGCTGCCGACTTTCATAACAGCTCAGCTGGAGGCCGCCCGCCTTGGGCTACAGAAAGCCCAGCGATAAGAAACTTTGGGGCATGCGTCGAGGATGTTTTAAAAAATAAGAGCACAAAGGCTGAAATCGATGAATGCTGCTTGAGCAACATCCACTTCCTAGTCGTGTGATAACAGGCAAGAGCAGGAGAACTCATTTTTATTGCCCGCTCGGAGTGCCTGTTATAGGCTCGTCTGTTTTGGGCTTCTGACGGGCTACTCGCTTTAGAAGCGCCTGCAGCTGCACATGGCGTGGCGGGCAGATATCTTCAGCCCCATCCGCTGCGTTGATGGCGGTGCGCAGAAGGTCTGAAACAAAAGTGACAACGCACACTGAACTCGCATGTCTGCATGTGCTACGGAGCGCACGGTAGGGTAGCTGTATATACCCCTGAATCTTCGTCATTAACAAACAAGCGGAACCACTGGGCAGGGGGTAGCTACCGCAGGCCTACCGACTCCTTGCTCGCCAGTAATACGCGACAGTTGGAACAAATGCTCCCCAACCACCAAAACCCGGAGCCCTGAAACACCAAAGGCCGAAAGCCCGTACAACGAAAACACACACGAACCGGTTCCAGCCCAGTTCATTCGCTTCTTATTGCCACCGGTCTCGCTCTCTCTCTGTATATATATATA
>JRZD01020006.1:5775-28352 GCA_000826945.1 Eimeria nieschulzi
GAAACAGTTCCTTACGTACACCACTAAAACGAACGTTACCCCATCAGTAGCAAACGCACGAACTGAAGTCAGAATAAAAACTACACTCACAAAGCTCCAGGGGCCTGGATTACCT
The DNA here is from genome assembly GCA_000826945.1 of Eimeria nieschulzi. Classification (NCBI taxonomy): domain Eukaryota; phylum Apicomplexa; class Conoidasida; order Eucoccidiorida; family Eimeriidae; genus Eimeria; species Eimeria nieschulzi. Next base: position 5,891 of record JRZD01020006.1, read on the forward strand.
CCCATCCATAATACTGGTATACGGAGGAAGCAGGCGGAACAATAAACCAACCCACTTTGTTTTGCACAGGTAACCTTCATAACCCACCATTCCCACGCAACTTCAACTGCTGTTGTCTGTAGACGCCAATGACCGTTATTCCCAACGCCGCACAAAATCGCACACCCACCGGAACAACCGGCATCAGTATATCAACGACGCCTTCGAACTCTGCTCGGTCACCGGCACAATCCTTATCTAAAGTGGTTCTAGCTTCGTCACGTCCCCGTTTCGGCCTCATCACTCATAAGCCGCTAAGCACCAATTCTCCGAAGTAAAACAATACCAAATAACGCCTGACAAAACAGACACCGATTACTAGAGCAAGCCATTTCCGGTTCTAGCAGTCAGTGCCCCGAAGGAGCTCCTCAAATACTTTAAAACAAAGAACCTACGGCTTCAGCCGCGAACGCACTTCCTGAAGTCGGCAGAAAAGCTACATTTACACAGTTCCAAGTGCCTGGAATGATCCCCAATCCGTAATACTACTGTATGGGGGAAACAAGTGGAACAACAAACCAATTCGCAGCAGCCTGCAGGCTACCTAAATAACCCACTTCCCCCCTCAACTCCGGCAGTCGCTGTGTCTACATATGGCAGTGACCGTTTTTCCCATCTCTGTAAAAATTTTCACATTAGTATTAACAGCCAGCATCTCTACATCACTCGTACCTTGGTATTCTGTGCCTGCGCCGCTGCAATGAACAGCTCACCTAAAATAATTCGCTCCTCCCCACCGTTTCGATGTCCTCACACATAAGACGCCACGTAACAATCTTCCAAACTAAAGCATCTCCACAACAAAACTCAACAAAAAGACACCCCGACCACAGTAGCAAGCCATTTCCGTGTCCAGCAGTTAATGCTCTGAATCAGCTCAAGTACCACGCACCCAGAATAACGGTAGTCCGTCAGCGGCAAGCGCACTTGCTAAAGTCTCCAGCATAATTTTATTCAAATAGATCCAAGTGCCTGGAGTGCCCCCTGATTCATGACATTATTTTACTGGGGCATTAGGCAAGATAACAAACGAACTTGCACCACAGGCTACCTTAATAACTGGCTCACCGTACTTAACTCCAGCTGTCGCTGTGTCTACAGACAGAGTGGACGTCCTTGCTATCTCCGCACAAAATCTCGCACGAAAGATAACAAACAACACTTCCATGTTAGCCCTCCTTCGTATTCTATGCCGTCACCGTCGCAAATAATAGCTGAACTGACATAGTTGGAGCGTCCCTACCCTTTCGACTTCATCACATATAAACCACCGTGCACCAATTCAAGTATCCAAACTAAAACGTTTATACACCGAGACGCCACTTGCACTACTACGGCAAGTCATTTCCGTCTCCAGCACTCCGTACTCCAAAGCAGTGCCTCAAGTACCGCATCCCCAAATTGAAGCTAGGCATTCACCAACAAAACGCACACACTGACGTCGGCGCTAAGGCTACATTACCATAGCTTCAAGTGCATGGAAGTTCCCCTGTTCCATGGCACTAGCTTATATGAGAATCAGGCAAAACAGAAAAATTCACACAAATTTGCACAGGATACCCCAATAAACCACTCTTCTTAATCAGCTCCATCTGTTGATCTGTCTATATGCGCAACACGGCACTAACTGGTTTTTTGTCTCCATCCAAAACCTTGCACAAACCATGCCATCCAGCATCCACATTAACTGTCCCTTCGTATTCTGTACTTTCACGGCCCCAATGAATAACCTAAGTGAGGTTGGTCGAGCCTCCCCAGCGTTCTCACATCATACATAACCCACCACGCATCAAGGCCCGAGACTAGATCATTTACAAAACAAACAATCGTCCGCATTACTACGGAACGCTATTTCAGTATCCAGCAGTTAGTGCTCCGAAGCAGATCTTTCAATACCCCACCCTTAAAATAACGTTAGGTCTTCAGCACCAAACGCACCTCCTGACGTCGACAGAAGAAATACAGTAACGCCGCTCCAAGTGCGTGGAATGCCCTTCTATTTCTTTGAGCTCTCCAGAAACCCTATGCCCACACAGCTCAAAGTCCATGGAATGCCCTCATCTCCAAAACACTAGCTTGCTTTGGAAACCAAACAAACCAGCAAAACTGCCCTCACCAATATGCATAATTTACCTCACTAACCCACTTCTTTCATTTAACTCCATCTGTCGCTGTCACTGTAAACAGCAATGAGCGTTCTTTCTACCTCTGCACAAAATGTCAGACAAATCGTAAAAAGCAGCATCACGACGCCATCCAGGCCTTTGCTTTCCATGCCGTCACCGCCACAATGAATAGCTTAATTGAAGTAGCCCGACTCGCCCCAACATTTGGACCTCGTCACATAAACGCTGCCACGCACCAATTCTCCAAAGCAAACCATTTTCACACCAAACAGACAGCCTGCCTACTACGGCAAGCCACTTCCGTTTCCAGCAGTCAATGCTCCGAAGGGGCTCCTCACGCATACCAACGCCCAGAATAACGCTAGGCCTTTAGCAACAAACGTACTTCCTGAAATCGGCAAAAACCCTATATTCACACAGCTCCATCTACTTGGAATGCCAACTATCCGTGGCACTCGCATACTTGGGAACCACGCGGAATAATAAACCAGCCTACATTGGTTTGCACAGGCTACCTCAATAAATCGCTTCTCCCAATCAACTTGAGCGGTTGATGTGTGTATAAACGCCATTGACCTTTCTTCGTATCTTTTCGAAAAAACGTCACACAAACTATAACTGCCGGCATCTCCATACCAACAACGCATCAGCATTTTTTGCTGTCACTGCCGCAATGAATATCTAAGTTGAAGTCGTTCACGCCTCCCCACCATTTCGACCACAACACATGCAAGCCACCCAGCACCAACTGTCCAATATAAAATACCCCTACAAAAAACAAACAAACGGACTTTTAAGGCAAGCATTTTTCATCTTCAACACGCAGCGCTCCGAAACAGTTTCTCACGTACTTCATTTCCAAAGCAACCCTTGAGCTTTAGCAGCAAACGCACTCTCTGAAAAAGGCAGAAAAGATGCATACGCATACATCCAATGGCCTAGAATGCATCCCAATTCATGTACTAGAAACCAAACGGAACAGAAAAACAACGCACACCAACTTGTACATGTTACCTCTATTACCCACTTGCCCCACTGAATTCAGTCTGCCTCTCTGACTGCAGGTCCCAACTACACTTCTTCCGATCTCGCACAAAAACTGTCACAGGAACCATGATTATCACCATCTCTACACCAACCACTCCCTCGTTTTCTGCGCCGTCACCAACCCAATGAATAACATAACTAAAGTCGTTTGAGCCTTCATACCATTTCATTCCCAGCACATGTAAGCCGCCAGGCACTAATTATTCAAACAAAAACACACCCAAAGCAACTTCAGAAAACAGCCATCCCGACAACTACGGCAAGCCATTTCCGCCTCCAGCAGTAAGTGTCCAAAAGCAGCTTTTCAAATATTCTAACCCCAAACCAACGTCTCAACAACAAACGTACTTTCTGATGCCGGCAGAAAGCCACAATCACACAGCCCCAGGTGCTTGGAATGACGCCTGATCCTTTACACTAGGTCATCAGGGAACCAAGTGGAACAATAAACCAAGCCAGAGCAGTGTGCACCCGTTACCTCAATGACCAACTTCCCGCACACCAGCTGTCTGTAAACGGCAATGCCCATTTTGACAATCCTTTCACAAAACGTCATGCAAACCTTTACAGCCAGCATCTTTACACCAACCGCCCTTTCCCATATTGTACCATCATTGCCGCAATGCATAGCTTGACTGAAGTTGTTTTAGCCTTCTCACCGCTTCCAAGTCATTATAAGTAAGCCCCCATCCACGCACTCATTCTGCAAGCTAAAACATTTCCACAAGAGACACCCCGGCTACTACGCCAAGCCTTTTCCGTCTCCAGCAGTCAGCGTCCCGAAGCGGCCGTTTATGCACCCTACCACCAAAATAACTCTAGCCTTTCGGCAGCAAACACACTTTCTGAACTCTTTAAAGCTAAATTCACACAATCCAAGTGCCTGGAACTTGCCTCGATTCATGACACTAGAACAGTCTAAAACCAATGTTTCGTACTCTGCACTGTCACCGCCCAAATGAATAGCCTAACTGAAGCCGTTCAATGCTTTCCACCGTTTCAACCTCATCGAAAGCTGACACGCAGGAATGTCTCAGCCTAAGATAGTCTCACAACAGCCTCCACACTACAGGCCCCACGATTCCTACAGCAAGCCCTTTCCGTCTCCAGCAGTCAGTTCCCCGAAGCAGTTCCTCACGAATTCCACCCCCAAAAGGTAGGCCATCAGCGTCAAACGCACAAACTGACGTAAGCAAAAAACGTACATTCACATAACATCAGCCACCTAGAATTCTTTGCAATAAATGGCACCACCGGACCCGGAAAGCAAGTGGGTAAATAAACCAACTTACACCAGTCTGCACAAGTTGCCTGGATAACCCACTCCCACAACACAACTCCAGGTGGCGTTGTGCTTGTAGACGAAGCTGACATTATTTTCCATACTCGCATAAAGCGTCACACGACTAAATAGATCCAGCAGCTCCACCCCAGCAATTCTTTTGCATTCTCTCCTATCACCGCTACACTGTATAGCTTAACTGAAGCCACTCGAGTCTCATCACGGTTTCGCCTTGATCATAATCCGCCACGCACAAATTCTTCAAACTAAAATAATTTTACATCAAACTGTCCAAACAGATGTCGGGACTACGACGGCAAGCCATTTCCATCTCCAGCAGTCAGTGCTTCAAAGCAGCTTCTCTCGTACAGCTCGTCCACAATAAAGTACGGACTTTGCCAGCAAACCCACGTACTGAAATCGGCAGAAAAACTACCTCCACAGAATTCCAAGTGTTTGAAGTTCCCCTTAGTCCATGACCTTTGCGTACATGGGAAGTGGATTAAAGAACCAAATCACACCTCTATACATAGTTTACCTCAATAGCCCACTTTCCCTACTCAATTCCTCTGTCGCTTTGCTTGTAGACACCAGCGACACCTCTTCTCATCTCTGTACAAAAGGTAGCACGAACCATAGCAACCGGTATTCCCACACTTACCGCTTCTCCCTGTGTGCCGTGCCGTCACCGGTGCAATGCATAACTTTGTCGACGTCGTTCGAGCCTCGTCACCGTTTTGAACTTATCAACCCATGCACCGTCACTCGCCAACTCTCCAAACAAAAACCTTCCCACAACTAATCCACAAATCACGCAACCCGAGTACTACAGCAAGCCATTTCCGTCTTCAGCAATCAGTGGCTCGAAGCAGTTCCTCAGCTACGCCACCCCACAAATTGCGTTTGGCGTTCATCACCAGACGCACTTCCTTAATTTGGCCAAAAATATACATTCAGATAGCTCCACGTGCCTGGAATGCTTGCTGATTTATAAAACTAGCTTAGATGAAAGCCAAGAACAAACTATCTTACACCAGCTTGCACATGTTACCTGAATAACCCACTTCCCCCACTCAATTCCAGCTGCCGCTGTGTTTGTAGACGGCGGTGACCGTTCTTTCCATATTTTCCCAGAACGTCACACGAACAACAACGGCCACCATCGGTGGACCATCCACCCCTTCGCATGCTTTTCTGCCAGGCCGCAAAGAATATTGCAACTGAAGTGGTTCCAGCCTCCCCACCGTTTCGACTTCATTGAACATAAACTGCCGCGCAACAATTTTCCAAACAAAACATTCCCACAAGAAACCCACAAACTACACACCAAGTACTAGGCCAAACTACTTCCGTTTCCAGTAATCAGATCCCTGAAGCAGCTCCTCAACTACCCCACTGCAAAATAACGCCAGGGTGTCTATAAAAAGCACACTTCCTGAGATCGGTAGCTAAACTACATTCACATAGCTTCAAGTACCTAAACTGCCCCCCTATCCAGGACCCAAGCGTACATCTGAACCAAGCGGGACAATAAACAAACTCACATTGGGTATACAGGGTAACTCAAAACCTCACTTCTCGTGATCAATTCCAAATGTCGCGGTCTCTGTAAATGTCAGTAACCGCTCTTGCGATCACTCCACAAAACGCTACACGAACCATAACAACGAGCTTTTCTACATCAACCAATCTTTCGCATTCTGTGCCGCCTTCGGCGCAATGAATAACACAACTAACCTTGTTTAAGCCTCCTCATCACTTCCACGTTTTCACACGTAAGCTATCAAGCTAAAACAATTCTCATAACACACCTTGCCAAAACCACACCCGGACTACTACGACAAGCCGTTTCCGCCTCGTGTCCAAAAGCAGATCTTCAAGTACCTCAGCCCAAAAATAACGCTGCACCTTCGGCAGCACACGAACTTTCTGAACTCTCGGAAAACCTACATTTGCATAGAGCCGCGTGCCTTGAATGGCACTCCATTCACGACACTAGTGTCTGGGGGAACCAAGCGGAACATTAAAGGAACTCACAACAGTTTGCACACGTTACCTCAATAACCCTTTCTCCCACTCAGCTCTAGCTGTCTCTGTGTTTGTAGACGCCAGTGATCGTTCTTCCCACCTACGCACAAAACCTTACACGAGCTGTAACAAATGGCATCTCCGTATCAACAACCCCTTCGCATTCTGTGCGGTCGTTGCCTCAATGTATAGCTTGACAAAAGTTTCTCGAGCCTCCTCATTGTTTTGACCGCATAATCTTTATGCCGCCACGCACAAACTCTTGAAATTGAAACATCCCCACAAGGACCCCCACACGACACACATCACGACTATACGCCATGCATTTTCCGTGTCCAGAGATGAAAGTTCCGCAGCAACTCATGTCAAGTACCTCACCCACAAAATATCGGTGAAACTTCCACAGCACACGCACCAGCTGGACGTCAAGCGTAAAACTAAATTCGCACAGCTCCAAGGGCCTGGAATGGCTCTCGATCCTTGATACTTGTATACGGGGGAAAGAAGCGGAACAATATAGCAACTCACACCAATATGCACTGATTACCTTTACAATCCGCTTTTCCACTCAACTCCAGGCATCACTGTGTTCGTAGACAGCATTGTCCGTTCTTTTCATTGCACAAAATTTCAAATAAAGCAGAACAACCACCATATCTACACGAGCTACCTGTTCGCATTCTGTGCCTCAGCAGCGCAGTTAACGCTTAACTCACATCGTTCGAGCCGCCCATATCTTTTTGGCGTCACCACATATAAGATGCCAGCCACCAATTGTACAAACGAAAACATCACCACAGCAAACAGACACTTCGACTACTGCGGCAAGCCATTTCCGTCTGCAGCAAACAATGGCCCAAAGCAGCTCTTCAAGTATACCAGCCCCCAAATACCGCTATGCCTCCAGCAGCAAACGCACGTCCTGACAACGGCGAAAAAGGTACATTCACATAGCTCCAAATGCCCGGAATGTCCCCCGATTCATAGCACCCGTTTAGACGCGAACCAAGTGGAACCATTAATCAACTTACACCAAATTGCACAGGTTAATTCAATGACCCACTTCCCACACTCAGTTCCAGCTGTTCCTGCGTGCACACGGTAGTGATATTTCTTCCCACTTCGGCACAAAGCGTTGCACAAACTTCAACAACCAGCTTATCTACACCAACGACTCCTTCGCATTCTGTGGCGTTATTGCAGCAATGAATAGGCTAACTGAAGCGGCTCGAGCCTCGCCACCGTTTCGACCTCATCACACATAAGCGCCCGTGCATCAATTCTCCGAACTAAAACTTTCCCACAAGGCACCCCACAAACAGATACCTAAACTACTACGGCAAGCCATTTCCTTCTTCAGGAGCCAGTTCCCCGAAGCAGCTCCTCAAGTACCCTACAAATGAAATAACATTAGAGCTTCAGCAACATACGCACTTCCTGAGCACGCCAGAAAAGCTGCATTCATAAACCTCTAAATGCCCGGAATGCGTCCCGATTCATGACACACTAGCGTCAGGGCGAGCCAAACACAACAATAAACAAACTCACACCAGTTTGCATAGATAACCTTAGTAACCAACTTCCTTAAGTCAACTGTAGGCGTCGCTGTGTCTCTAAACAAAAGTGGTCCCGTCCCTTCCACTGCTGCACAAAAAGTCGCACGAAACATAAATCCGGCATCTCTAAAGCAATCATATCCTTGCACTCTGTGCCGTCTGGAGTAACCTGTGCCCCAAAGGAGCTCCTTGAGTACCGTGCTCAAAAACAAAACACTAGGCCTTCAGCAGCAAACGCACGAACTGAAACGGCAAGAAAACTACATTCACGTAGCTCCAAGTACCCGAGATGCCGCGAGTCCATGAGATTAGGGTATTAGACAATCTATCGGCGCAATAAACCAACTCACACCAGTTTGCACAAGTTGCCTCAATAACCCACTTCCCACAGTCAACGCCAGCTGTCGCTGTGCATGTAAACGGCAGTGATCCTTCTTCCCATCCCTGCATGAAACGCCACACGAACCTTAAAAGCCAGCGCCTTTATATCCACAACCCCTTTCCTTTCTGTGCAGCCATCACCGCAATGAATACTTTAACGAAATTCGTTCGAGCCGCCTCACAGTTTTGACCTCATCATACATAAGCCACCACCCACCTATTCGCCAAACTAAAACTTCACACCAAACACGGACCCAAACAACTACGGCAAGCCATATCCGTCCCCGGCAGGCAATGCCAAACACGAACCCAAAGAACTACGGCAAGCCATATCCGTCCCCGGCAGGCAATGACCTGAAGCACCTCCTCAAGTACCCCATTACCAAAATGACGCCACGCCTGCAGCAGCAAACCCACATCCTGAAACCCGCAGAAAAACTGCGTTCACATAGCTCTAAGTGGCTGGAATGCTCTCCGATCCATGACACTATCGTACGCGGCAGCCGAACAATAAAGCAACTCACATCTGTTTGCACAGTTACCTCCATAACCCATTTCCCTCACTCAACGCCAACAGTTGCTGGTTATGTAGTCGGCAGTGGCCGTGCTGCCCATCTCCGCACAAAATGTCAGACGCACCATAACTAACAGCAACACTAAACCAACCACGGCTTTGCATATTGTACCGTCACTGCCGCAATGGATAGCTTAAAAGAAGTTGTTCGGGCGTCGATACTTTTAAGCCTTCCTCACATCTAAGGCACCACTCACCAATTCTCCAAACTAAAACATTCCCACAACAATCCCCAAAAACCAAATCCCCAAATACTGCCGCAAGCCATTTCAGTCTCCAGCAATTCAGTGCGCCAAAGCAGCTCCGCATCAGCAAACGCACGTCGAGAAGCAGGAAGAAAACCTACATTCACGTAGCCCCAGGTGCCTTGAATGCCCCGAGGTTCACATTGGCGTACCGGGGAACCAATGACAACAAAAAGTCAACTCACTCCAGTTTTGCACAGATTACCTCAATAACCCACTTCCCCCACAAATCTCTAGCTGCCGCTCCGTTAGTAGAAGTCGTTGACCATTTTCCCCGGATCTGCACAAAAGGTCACACGAACAGTAATATCAGGCAACTCTACGCCACACACCGCTTTGCATTTTGTGCCGTCACTGCAGCAATGAACAACGCAGCCGAAGCCTTTCGAGCCTCCCGACAGTTTTCACATCTTCACACACAATACCTCGGCGTGGCAATTCTCCAACCTGCAGCTTTCCCTAAACAAGCAGACATCCCGACAACGGGAAGCCACTTTAGTCTCCCGGAGTCAGCGCGCCGAAGCAGCTCCTGGAGTACCCACTTCATATAAAGCTACGCATTCAGCAGCAAACTCACTTTCTAAAATCAAAACAACTATAGTTCCATGGCCCCAAGTACCTGAAATTTCTCCCTTTTCATAACATTAGCGTATAAGGGAGCCATGCTAAATAACAAACCAAAATACATCAATGTGCAGGCATTACCTCAATAGCCGACTTATCACGCTAAACTCCAGCTGTTGCAGTGCCTTTCGGGGCCAGTGAGCGTTCTTCTTATTTTGAAAAGGTACCACAAATCTCAATAACCGGCGGTTCTAAACTAAGCACTCCTTTGCATTATATGCACTCCCCTCCGCAAAAAACAGCTGAACAGCATTCATTCGAGTCTCCCCTCCTTTTCAACCTCCACGCATATGCTACCACACACTAATTCTAAAAACTAATATTCCTGCAATAAAAAGGCGACCCGACTACCACGGATAGCCATTTCCGTTTCCAGCAATCAGTGCCCCAAAGCAGCTCTTCAAATATTCCACCCCCCAAAATAACGCTATGGCGTTAGAAAAAACCGCACTGCCTGAATCCGGAAGTACAACTACATTCACGTAAATCCAAGTGCTTGAAATGTCGCACATCCAAGCAACTAACCTACAGGCGGACCAAGCAGAACAATATACCAACTCACATCAGTATGCACAGATGACCTCAATAACCCATTTTTGCAGCTCAACTCCAGCTGTCGCTATGTGCGTAGACGTCAATGGGCGCCCATAGCCGCACTAAATGTCACATCAACTTCAACCGGCATCTCCATATCAACCACCCCTTCCGATGTTGTGCCATAACCGCCGAAATGAATAGCTTAACCACAAGTCCTTCGCGTTTTCCGACCCTTTCCAGCTCATTAGGCTTAAGACAGTACGCACCAATGCTCCAAACAAAACATGGAAAAATTAAGTGGGCACTCGGATTACTACGGCAAGCAGTTTCCGCCTCCAGAGGTCAGTTCCCAGAAGCAGCTCTTCAAGTGCACACTCCCAACATAGCGCTAGCCCGTTAGCAGGACACACACGTGCTGTAGTTGGCGAACAAACTCCATTCACATAGCTCCAAGTGCATGGAATGCATCCGGTGCCAGGACAGTAGTGCATGGGAGATCCAAGCGGATCAATAAACCAGCCGACATGGGTTTGCACACCATGCCTCAATAACCCACTTCCCGCACTTAACTTCGATTATTGCTCTGGCTGTACACGGTAGTGACCTTCCTTCCCGCCTGAACACAAAACGTCATACGACGCATAACAACCAGTAGCACTACACCAGCGGCCCCTTCGCATTCTGTGCCGTCACCGCCCCAATGATTATTAGCTTACCTTCAGTTCGTCGAGCCTCTCCCAACGTTTCGGCCTCATCGCACATAAGCTACCACGCCCCCAATCCTCCAAAGTAAAACATTCCTAAAACAAAGCCACGAAGCAGACACCTTGACTATAAAGCAACCGATTTCCGTGTTTAGTAATCAGTGCCATGAAGGGGCTTCTTCAGTGCCCCACCTTCAAACAAAGCTACGCTTCCAGCAAAAACCCACTGCCTGAAGTTTGCAGAAAAGCTACATAGCTCCAAGCGCTTGAACTTCAAGTCCAGATCTTGCTTTGCGTATCATCTGCAGTGTCCATTCTTCCCATTTCCGCACAAATTGTCATACGAATCAAAACAACCAGCATCTCTATATTAATGACCTCTTCACATTCTGTGCAATCACCGCCGCAACGAACAACATAATCAAGGTCTTCCAAGATTCTTCACTGTTTCGATTTCATCACATATAAGGCGCCACGCATCAGCGTTCCGAAATGAAACGTTCCACCAACTAACAACACCTAGACTACAGCAACAAGCGGCTGCCATCTCCAGCAGCTAATATCTCAAAGCACCTCCTCAAGCACTTAACCCCCAAAATAACGCCATGCCTTCAGCCCCAAACGGACTAGCTGATGTCAGCATAAAACTACTTTTACCGTAGCTCCAAGTGCCTAAAATGCACGCAGATTCATGATACTAGCGCACAGGGGAACCAAGCGGAACAATAAAGCAACTCACACAAGTCTGCAGAGATTACTTCAACAGCTCACTTCTCGCATCAAACTCCAGTTGTCGCTGTGTCTGCAAACAGGAATGACTGTTCATTACGCACGAAACGTCACACGAACTATAGCAACAAGCATCTCGAAACCAACCACCCGTTCGCATTCTGTGGCGTCACCGCCGCAATGAAAATCCTGACTGAAGTTGTTGAAAGCATCTGCATTGTTTCAACTTCATCAGACACAAACCGCCACGCAGCAATGCTCCAAACGAAAATGTTCCTACAACAAACACCAAACAACAGACATCTAGCCAACTAGAGTAAGCTTTTTCCATCTCCAGCATTCGGTGTCCTAAATCAGTTTCTCAAGTACCCCACTCCCAGAATACTGGTAGCCCTTCAGTGGCAAACGCACTTTTCGAAGTCGGCAAAGACGCTACACTTTCATTAACCCCAAGTGCCTGAAATGTCTCTCGATCCACGGCACTAGCGTAAGGAGAAACCAAGCGGAAAAGAAAAACGTACAGTCTGCACAAGTTAATACCTCAAATAGCACACTTCCCTTACTTAGCTCTAGACGTCGCTGTCTGTAGACGGCAGTGAGGTTCTTTCCATGTCCGCACAAAATGCCACGCCAACATTAACAGCCGGCACCTCTACATCAATAACACCCTTTTCGCATTCTGGGCCTTCACCGCCGCAACGAACAGCTTAACCGAAATCATTCGCGCTCGCCCATTAGTTCGACCTCATCACGCGTAAGCGCCTCACAACAATTCTTCAAACCCAAGCATCCCCACTACAAAGCTCAACGGAGACACCGACTGCTACAGCAAGTTATTTCTGTCCTGAGCAGTCAGCACCCCGAAATAGCGTCTTAGGTCTAGGAGCAAACTAACTTTCTGAAGGTTGCCCAAAACCTACATTTACATAACTTCAAGTGCTTGGAATGTCCGTCCATCCATGAAACTAGTTTGCCTCGGAACCAGATGGAACATTAAATCAACTCACATTTCCATTTGATATCTCACTAATCGACTTTCCGCACTCAACTGCACCTGTCCCTGTGCCTGTAGAGGGGAGTGCCCGATCTTCCCACTTCCCCATAAAACACAAACGAATTTTAACAACCAAAATCTTCACGCCAGCCAGCCCTTCGCATTCTGTGCTGTTTGCCGCCTCGGTGAATAGCTTGGCTAAAGCCGTTCGAACCTCGAAAACGTTTTGAACTAGACACACATAAAGCCACCACGGAGCGATTCTTCAAACTAAAACATTCCACAACAAAGCTACAATACAGACACCTAGACTACTACAGAAAGCAATTTTCTTCTCCAGCTGTCAGTGCTTAGAAGCAGCTCTCCACGTGACCCACTTCAAAATAATGCTAGACCTTCAGCAGCAAACGCACGTGCTGAAATCGGCAGAAAAACTACTTTCACATAACACCTATTGCATGAAATGACACCTGATCCATAGGACTAGCGTAAGGGGGACCGATTCGAAAGAATAAACCAACCCACACCAGTGTTCTGAGGTTACCTCAATACCCTACTAGCCGTACTAAACTCTAGCTGTTGCTGTGTCTGTAAAGTACAATGAGCGTTATTCCCATCTCCGCAGAAGCCTTCACACCAACTGTAACAACGTGCATATCTACGCCACAAACACCTTCGCATTCTGCGCCTTCACCGCCGCAATGAATAGCATAACTGAAGTGGCTCACAAATCCCCACGGTCTCAATCTCATTACACACAAGCCACCACGCACCAGTTCTCCAAGCAAAAGCATTCCCGCAACAGACTTTCCAAAAACGACACGCAAACTATACGGCAAGCCATTTCCGTCTGTAGCAGTCAGTGCCCAGATGCAGCTTTCCAAGTACCTCCACTCAAAATAACACTAGGCCTTCAGCAGCAAACGCACTAGCTGAAGTCGGCACACACACTAAAACATTGCGCGAAGTCCCCAAAATGCCCCCGATCCATGACACTAGTATAAAGGGGAACTAAGCGGAAAACCAAACTAATGCACACGCACAGTTTTTTTCAACAATACGCTTTTTCCAAGTAAATCCAGCTGTCACGGTGTCTGTAGACGACAGTGACCGTTCTTCCCATCTATGCGTAAAAAGTCAACCAAACCTTAACAACCGGCATTCCCACACCAACCATTTCGCATTCTGTGTCGTCACAGCCGCAATTAGTAGCTTGACTGAAGTTCTTCCGGCCTCATCATAGTTTCGACATTGTCACACATAAGCTGCCACTCACCAATTCTCCAAACAAAACGATTGCCACAACAAGGCCCACAGAACCAATATCCACAGTACTATAGCAAGCCGTTTCCGTGTCCAGCAGTCAGTGTACCGGAGTACCTCCGCAATTATTCCACAACCAAAATAACGCTAGGCCATCCGCGGCAAACGTACTGCCTATATTCGGCAGAAAAGCTGCATTAACAAAACCCCAAGTGCCTGGAATTATCCCCGATCCATGATACCAATTACATGGGAATCAAGCTCAGCAATAAACCAACACACCAGTTGGCACAAATTACCTCAATAACCCACTTCTTGAACTCAACTCCAGGTGTCCCTGTGTCTATAGGCAGCAGTGCCTATTCTTCCCACTCCTCTACAGAACATCACACGAACAATAATAATTACGATCTCCACACCAAACACCTCCCCGAAATCTCTGTTATCACCGCCGCAATGAATTGCTTATGAGAAGTTGTTCAAGCCTCCCCACCTTTTTGACCTCCATAGATAAGCGGTTACGCTCCAATTCTCCAAACTTAAATATTCTTGTAAGAAACGCCACAAAACAGACAACCCGACTACTACGGCAAGTCATTTCTGTCTCAACAGTCAGTGCCTCAGACCAGTCCTCAAGTAACCCGCCAACAAAATAACGTTGGACATTAAGCAGCAAACACACTCTCTGAAATCGATAAGAAAACTACATGAACATATATCAAAAAGCTTGGAATGATCCCCGATCCATGACGTTATCTTACATGGAAACCAAGCGGACCAAAAATAGAAAGCACACCGCTTTGCACAGGTTCCCTTAATAACCCACTCTCCGCACTCAACTCCAGCTATCGCTATGTCTGTACACAGCGATGACCGTTTTCCTCATCTCCGCACTAAACGTCACACGAACCATAACAACCAGCACCTCTACGCGAACCACTCTTTCGCATTTTGTGGCGTCACCGCCGCAATGAATGCTTTAACTGATGTCGTTCGAGCTTGCCCACCGTGGCCTTATCACACATTGGCTACAAAGCATCTACTCTCTAAATTAAAACTGTCTAATATCCAACGCACAAAACTAACACCTGAAATGCTAAAGCATTAGTCTTCACTACTCAGGCCCTCAAAGCAGCTTCTGAAGTAACCCACGCCCAAAATATTTCTAGGCCCTTAGCAGCAAACCCACTAACTGCCGTCGGCAGAAAAGCTACACTGACGTACCTCCAAGTGCCTCGAATGTCCAACAATTTAGGACACTTACCTAAATGGAAACCGAACGAAATAACAAGCCAACTTACACTAATGTGCACCGGTTACCTCAATAACCCCCTTCACCTACTGAATTCTAGCTGCCGCTGTGTTTGTAGACAGTAGTGACCTTTCTTCTTAGTGCACAAAACGTCACAAGGACCGTAACGATCCCCATCCCTACGCCAACCACCTCTTTAAATTCTGTGCCGTCACCGCTGCAAGGAATAGCTTAACTGAAGTGATTAAATCATTCTCACCGTTTCAGCCTCACCACATGTACGCCGCTAAGCACCAATTTTCCAAAGTAAAGCTTTCCAGAGCAAACCCCACACAGCGCACACTCCGACTCCTAGGGCAAGCCATTTCCATCTCCATCAGTCAGTGCCTCAAAAAAGCTCCTCAAGTATCATATCCCGAAAGGAACGCAAAGCTTTCAGCAACAGACGGACTTTCTGAACTCGGCAGAACCGCTACACTCACCCAGCTCCAAGGGCCTGGAATGTCCACGGATCTATGACACTAGCATCCATGGGAACCGAGTAAAGCAATACATCAGCCTACACCGGTTTGCACTGGTTGCCTTGATAACCCGCTACCTTCACTCAGCTCCATCCTTTGCTGTGTCTGTTGGGGCAACGACCATTCCTCCCACCTCATAAAACGTCACACAAAATTTAACAGCCAGCATCTTTTCACCATTCACGCCTTCGCATTCTGCGCCGCCATTGCCACAATCAATCACTTAACTGAAGCCGTCCGTGCCTCCCCGCTGTCTCTGCCTCAGCACATATAAGCCGCAGACCACCAGGTCTCCAAACTAATACATTCCCACAGAAAGATTCACAAAATAGACATCCCGACTACTAAGAATAGCCACGCCCATCTCCAGCAGTCAGTACGCAGAAGCAGCTTGTCAAGCACCCCACCTCCAAAATAATGCTATGCCGTCAGCAACCAACGCACTTCCTAGCATTTGCAGAAAAGCTACAATCACATAGATTCTACTGCATTGAATGTCCCCCGATCTAGGACACCAGTCTACGGGTCGGCACAGTCAAACAACAAACCAACATACACAGGTTTGCATAAATGACCTAAATATGTCGCTTCCCGAACGCAACTCCAAATGTCTCTTTGTTTGTAGACAGCACTGACCGTTCTGGCCACCCTGCATACAATGTCACGCCAACCATACTATCCAGGATCTCTACGCTACTCAGCCCTTCGCGTTCTGTGTCGTCACCGCCGCAATCAATAGCTTAACAAAGTCTTTCAAACATCCCAACCGTTTCTACCTCATCACACGCAAGACATCACCCACCAATTCTACAAACCAAAACATCCCCAGTGGCAATACCCCCCGAAAACAGACAAAGCTACTTTTACGGCGAGCAACTTTCGTTTCCAGCAGTCAGTGCCCAGAAGCAGCTCCTCAAATACCCCACCCCAAAATTACACTAGGCCGTCAGCGGAAACGAACGTCCTGAAGTCGTAAGAAGAATTACATTCACGTAGATCCAAGTGCCTGGAACGTCAAGCAATTCATGACACTAGCGTATGGGGAACCAAGTGAAAGAATAAACCAACTTACTCCAGTGTGTACAGGTTATCTTAATAAACCAATTCCCGGACTCAACTCCAGCTCTCGATGTGTCTATAAACGGCAGTAATGTACTTCTATTTCTGCGCACAACTTCACACTAACCTTAACACTAAGCATCTCCACACCAATCACTGTTTCCAATTCTCCGCCGCTACATCCGCAGATAATAGCATAACTAAAGTGGTTCAACCCTCCTCACCGTTTTAGCCTCGTTAGACATGCGCCGCCATGCACTAATTCTCAAAATTAAAGCCCTTCCACATCACGCCCCACCAAAAAGACACCCAGACTACTTCATCAAACCATTTCCCTCTCAGCAGTCAGTGCCCTCAAGCAGTTCCTCACGTTCCCCATTCGGAAATAACACCAGGCTTTAAGCAGCAGTCTCACAAACTGAAGTCGACGGAAAAACTACATTCACATACTTCAAATGCGTAAAATGCCTCTTTCTTCATGAGCCTAGAGTACATGGAAACCATGCGGAATAATAAACCAGCTCACTCCAACTTGCACGAGCTAGTACTTCCATAACCCACTCCCCCCTTTTATCGTCAGCTGTCGCTGTGTCTGTAGACCGCAGTGACCGTTCTTTGCATTTTCGCAGGAAATGTCACACGAACCTTAACAAGCAGTATCTCTACAGCAACTATTCCTTTGCATTCTGTGCCGTCAAAGCCGCAAGGAATAACTTAACTGAAGCGTTCGAGCCATCTCCAATTTTCACATAATGACACATAAGCCGCCACTCACCAATCTTCCAAACTAATATATTTTCACAACAAACCGTCAAGAAAACACCCCGAATACTCCTGCAAGCCGTTCTCGTCTCCAGCGGTCAGATGCTGCGAATCACGTCGTCAAGCACCGCACTTCCAAAATTACGCTAGGCTTTCAGCAAAAAACGCACTTTCTGAAGCAGGTAGAAAACTCACAATTACCTAGCTCCAAGTGCTTAGAATGGGCCCTGGTCCATGACACTAGCGAACAGTGAAACTAAACTGAACAATAAACCAGCTTACACCAACTTGGGAAATGTAGTTCCATATCCAACTTATCTCAGTCAAATCAAGCCGTCGCTGGGTATGTAGACGCCAGTGACTGTTCTTCCTACCTCCGCATAACAACCAACATTACCACACCAACCACCCGTTCGCTTTCTGCGCCGTCATCGCCACAATGACTGGCTTAACTGGCGTAGTTCGAGCTTCCCCACCGTTTTGACCTCATCACACATAAGCCGCCACTCACAACTTCTCCGAGCTAAAACATTCCCACAGCAACCCACCACAAAACAGACACGATGCCTACAACAGCAAGCTAATTCCGTTTCCAGCAGTAAGTGCCCCGAAGCAGCTCCTCATGTACCCCACTCCCAAAATTACGCAGCAACTTCAGCAGCAAACCCACATTCTGAAGTTGGCAACAAAATAGCAATCACATAGCTCCAGCGACCTGGAATACTCCCCAATCCCATGACACTAACGTACGGGGGAACCAAGCGGAACAAGAGCCAAACTCATAAAAGTTTGCAAAGGGTACAGAAGTAAATTAATATTCGCAGCCAACCCGAGTTGGTGCGGTACCTCTAGGCAGCAGTGGCCCGTCTTCTCACTTCTCTACTCAACTGCATATGGAGCTTAACGACCAGCATCTCTACGATAATAATCCCTTTGCCTTCTGTGCCGTCTCTGTTCCAATGAGGGGTGGAATAGCTTAGCTGAAATCGTTCAACCTTTCCCACCCTTTCAACATCAAACATAAGCAGCTACGCATTGATGATGCAAATGAAAGCATTCCCACAACACAGCGGCCTAAACAAGAATGCAAGCTACTACGGCGAGCCATTTCCGTCTCAGCAGTCAGTGTCCCCAAGCAGTTCTTCAGGCAACCCCCCCTAAAACGTTAGGCCCTCAACAGCAAACGCACGTCCTGAAGCCGGCAAAAAAACGGCAGTCGCATAGCTCCATGTGCAGGAATGCTCGGTAATTCGTGGTACTGGCGCACGGGGGAACCAAGCGGAGTAATAAACCAACCCATAACAGTTTGCACAGGCTACCTCAATACGCCACTTCCCCCAATGAAATACAGCATTTGCTGTGTCTGTAGAAAAAAGTGTCCGTTCTTCTTACCTCCTTACAAAGCGTTACACGAATCATAACAACCGGCGTCCCTACACTAACAACCCCTTCACTTTCTGTGCAACCACCTCCGCAATTATGAGCTCGGGTCTCAGCAGCAAAACTTACGAACTGAAGTCGGCAGGAAAACTGCATTCATAGCTCCAAATGCATGGAATGACTTTCCAATCCACGACACTAGGTTATATATGAACCAAGCGGGACCATAAACCAACTCACAACACTTTGCACGGGCTACCTCAGTAACCCACTTACCCCATTGAACTCGATCTGTCGCTATACCTGTAAGCGGTAGAGACCGTTCTTCCCATATCCGCACAAATGACACGCGAACCTTAACAACCACCATCTCCACACTAACCAGCCCGTCCCAGTATGTGCCGTCACTGCCGCAGTAAATAGCTTAACGAACATAGTTTAAGTCTCCCCAACGTTTTTACCTCGTCACACAACAGCCGCTATGTACCAGTTCTTCAGATGAACACATTCCCACAACAAACTCACAAAATACCCCGACTACTATGACAAGCCATTTCCGTCTCAGAAGCCAGCACCTCGAAGCAGCTCCTCAAGTATCCCATCCAAAATAATGCTACGCCTTCAACAGCAAGCGCACATACTGAAGTCCGCAGGAATATTGCATTCACATCCTTACAAGTGCGTAGAATGCCCATGACACTAGCGCACCGGGCAAGTAATTGGTAAAATACACCGACTTACACAGGTTCGCACAGCTTGTTTCAATAATAATTTTCCTGCACGCACCTCCAGCTGTCGCGTTGTCTGTAGAGGGCAGTGACCATTCTTTCTGTCTTTATAAAAAGAGTCATACGGGCCTTAAGAACCAACATATCTACGCCAACATTCCCTTCCCATTCTGTGCTGTCATCGCCGCAACCATTAGCTTAGCTGAAGTCTTCGAGCCTCCAAACCGTCTCGAACACAACCTACAGAAGTTACCACGCCCCTAAACTAAACCACTCTCACAACCAATTTCGCTAAACAGATACCCTTGCTACCACATCAAGCAATTTCCGTCTCCAGCAGTCAGTGCCCCGAATAAGTTCCTTAGGCACCCACCTCCATAATATGTCTAGGCTTTCAGCAGCAAACGCACGAACTGAAGTCAACAGAAAAACTACAGTTACGTAGCTCCAAGTGATGGCAAAGTTCTATGATCCATGGCACTATCGTAAGGAGGAACCACGAAAAACAATAATCAAACTAAGAGCAGTTTGCACAGGTTACCTCAATAACGCACTTCCCACGTTGAACTCCAGCCGGCACTGAGTATTTAGACGGCAGTCACCGACAGTCGCATCTCTGCCCGAAAGATCATACAAACGATAACAACAAGCACCTCTATACCAATTATCCGTTCGTATTCTGTGCCGTCCCTGCCGCAATGAATAGCCCAACAAAAGTGGTTGGAGCCTCCCCAACGTTTCATTCACATCACACATCTGCCGCCACGCACCAATTCTCCAAGCTAAAGCATTCCCACAGTAAACAGACGCCCCGACTATACGGACAACCATTTCCGCCTCCAGCAGTCAGTGCCCAGCCAGAAAGAAAATCCCAAGTAACCACCCCCAAAGCAACGTTTGTCTTTCAGCAGCAAACACACTTTCTGATGACGGCAAAACTGCTAGATTCCCGTAGAGCCACGTGCCAGAAATGCCTGCTGATCCATAACACTAGCGCATGGCGGAACCAAGTAGAAAAATAAATAAGCTCACACCAGTTTGCATAGATTAGCTCAATAATGCACGCTCCGCATACAACTACAGATGCCTGAGCGACTGTCGACCGCAATGAATTCGTTACACATATGAAAAGCTGTCACACAAAGCATAGCAATCAGCATTTGTACAGCAGCTACTCCTCCGCATTGTGTGTCGCCACCGCCGCAATGAATAGCATAGATGAAGACGTTCCAGCTTTTCCTCAGTTTGAAAATTATTGGACTTACGCCGCCAATTCTGTCGCCTAAAACATCCCCACAACAGACCCCACAGAACAGCCATTTCGACTAGTAGGGTAAGTCATTTCTGCCTCCAGCAGTCAGTATCCACAAGCAGCTCCTCAACTACCCCACCTCAAAATACCGCTAAGCCTTCAGCAGCAAACGCACTTTCTGAAATCGGCAAAAAACCTACATTTAGATAGCTCCAAGTGTCTCGAATTCTTTCCATCCATGACATTAGGTACGTACGAATAAACCGGAACAATGAGCCAACTCACGCCAGCTTACTAAGGCTACATTAATAATTCACTTCTACCAAGCTCCATCTGTCGCTGTGTCATTAGACGGCAGTGACCGTTGATCCCACCTCCACATAAACATAAAAATTTACATGAACCTTGACCTACGGTATCTCTATCCCCGCCACCCTTTCCCATCCTCTGGCGCCGCCGATGCAATAAATAACTGAACTGAAGTTGCTTGACTATTCCAGTATTTCAGCCTTTTCGACATCATTACACATTAGTCGCCACGTACCAGTTCTCTAAACTTAAACAGTCCCATAACCAATTGACAGCCTTATTACTACATCAAGCTGTTTCTGTCTCCAGCAGCCAGTGCCCTGAACCAGATCCTCAACTGATCCATCCCCAAGATAACACTACATCTTCAGCAACTAACGCACTTGCTGGCGTTGGATGAAAAACTACATTCATGTAGTTTCAGGTGCCAGGAATGCCCTAAAATCTATGCCAATAGCGTACGGAGGAATCAAGCGGAACGATAAACCAACTCACGCCAGTTTGCACAGCTTACCTGAATATTGCGTGGAAGGGGTCAGTAGTCTTCATCAAAGTGATATGAGGATTGTCCCATCTCGAGAATCGCTGGTCCAGAGTGCCGAAGAGCATCTGGTCGCACTCAGTTCTACCTGCCAATGTAACGGTAGTGACAGTTCTTCCCACCTCTGCAGGAAACGCCGCACAAGCCTTAACATTCAGCATCTCTATACCACCCACCCCTTTCCATTCTGCGCCACCATTGCCAAATTAATAGATTATATAAAGTCGTTTTAGGCTCCCGACCATTTCAACATCACGCCACACAAGCCACCACAAACCAATTCTCCTACTTAAAACATTTCCACAACAAAGTCACAAAAAACACATACCCTGACTACTACGGCAAGCCATTTCCAAAGCCAGCAGTCAGTGCCCAAAAGGAGCTACTCAAGTACTTCACCTCTAAAACAACGCTTGGCTTTTAGCAGCAAACACACTACCTTAGGTCAGCAGAAAGAAACATCCACATACCTCCAAGTACCTAGAATGCCCCCCGACCCATAACACTTCAGTACGTGGAAACCAAGCGG
>JRZD01020008.1:0-20543 GCA_000826945.1 Eimeria nieschulzi
TCCTTCTTCGCCCGCTTTCTCTCTTTTTCCTCCCGGATTCTCTCCTGGTCAGCTGTCGGATTCCCAGATGGGCCAGGCAAGCCCGTCCTGAGGATGAGCAGCAAAACAAAAACATATTCACGACAATATTAATACCGGCATGCGCAGCAATAACAAAACCAGACTTCATCGCAGGAAAAAACCGACGGGGGAGGGAAAAGCAGGAGAATACATCAGATGGAGAGCCCTTCAAGGGCACAACTCTCCTGTTGCAGTGTCGTTTCCAACCTGCTTGCGTCGCTACTGAGTCCTGGCAAGGGAGTTATAGACAAAGTAAAGAAGTGCTGAAAAGCAGATAAATGTCTCACCACACTTGGGGCCCCTCATCATCAGACTCCTCGAGGTCGGCTGCCCTAGCAAAGGCACTCCGACCCTTCTGGTCCATATCACCCCGAGAGCCCTTCAACCGCTGCTCCTCAGCAGACTCCTGATTTAGGGATCCAGGGGAATAATCACCTGCAGTGGTTTGCTGCTGCAACACGTTGTGATCCTTCGCAGCAGAGCCTTTCCCAGACACTCCCCCTTTCTTGCCTTTGCGTTGAGGCATGCCCATCGTGTCGCTCCTATATTATCGTCAATTTCACCCTTCTGTCTGATCTGAAAAGATGGGCGTGAGGCGCGCAGCTATGCGCTAACCTCCCAGAGAGTGTGTCTCGGACCAGTAAGTGGCTTGCAAGAGTTCCGCTTTTTACACCGAGGCTCGTAGCCTAAGGCCTGGACCAAACCTGCCCTAGTATTGTCGAAGCCAGTATGATCCTCTAAAGAAATGCTGAGAATCAGCCAGGCCCAAAGAATGACGAACTCGGCGTGGGAGCTTGAGAGTTCCAGCAAGACAGCTGCTCCTTGGCAATTGGTAGCGAAACCCAACTAATTGCGGTATAACCAGATTCACCTGTTCTTCTGAATATGAAACAGCTGCCAAGCCAGAGCGGCGTTGCAAATACACAAATATGAACACGTGGGACGGGTGTGTGTAGTGTTTATCGCCTCTCCGACACCAGTCTGCTTCATTCGCCTGATTCTTACGAGCAGAGCAGGGAGTTTTCAGAATAAAAGACACCATATATATGGAAAGGGGACGAACTCAAAAGACACTGGGGTGCGGGGAAGCACCCCGGGAGACGCATGTGCGTTGATCCTGATAACACCCGCAGTAAGTCAAGCTGTAACTGCCGGTGTTAGATTTCTTCGTTCTCGTCTATCGTTCATTCGGAATATTCAGCTTTATATTCCAAATAGGAACCGGCCTTCATCTTGTGCGTCTTGCTGAGTCGCATCCAGCTGAAGGCCCGCCTATGGCCTATATAACAGAGAGCTCTTGCCTCGAGTAGTGAACACGCGGCGACTGGTTTGTTTCTGTACACGTTCCTTTTTGTCTTTTTGTCTTTTCCCACTTCTGCGAATCTGTTGCGGGCAAAATCCTCCTCAGAGGGCTTGCACAGGCCTAAAAAAGTCATTTGGGTTTCCACAACCTCTTTTGCCCAACAGTTTAACATGGAGGAGCTTCTAAAGCTTCCAGAGTTTTCTTGGGAGGAAATTCAGAAGCACAAAGATGAACAGAGTTGTTGGTGCGTCCTCCACGGTCTTGTGTACGACGTAACGAAATTCCTTAAACAGCACCCGGGAAGTTCCCATGTGCTTCTACAAGTCGGAGGTAAGAATGACAAATTACCAACAACAATATCTCTTGCTTCCCTGCTAATACAAACTCGGAATCTTCATGTTATACTTTCTAGAGCACATTTTGCATCTTGGTGCCCTTAAACATCAATGGGCTGCTGTATGCTGATCCCGTATTTCTACGCACTCTTTCATGAGATTAATGCTGCTTGTACGAAAGCGTTTCACTCGCAATACTACGGATTGGCGGAGAGCTCGCGAGTGCGTTTAGTTCCCGATTGCCATGGAGTTTCTAGTTCAAGGTGGATGTGTTCCTGCACGTGGTGGTTTCAGGACAAGATGCAACTGAGTCATTTGAAGATGTGGCACACAGTAAGAAAGCCCGCATTTTGGCTGCCGATTTCCTCATTGGCAGAGTGAAGGGGGCGACGGATATCCGCAAATGCCAGGAAGGAATCACAGCCCACCACCGCTCTTCGGTGAGTCTATAAGACAGCTCTAGCTCTTGGCCATGAACGTGGGAAATTAGGTTGGCAATACAGCAGGAAAAGCGCGCGACATGGCGTCTTCTGTGCTTTGTGCACCCATCATACCCTCTGTTTTATTGTCTTCGTACCTTTTTGCTTCTTGTGTGCTGGCGACAGGCAAGGGCAGCGAAGGCCGGTACTGGACCAAACTTGATAGTTGCGGTTGTTTTGGTTGTCATCGTCGCGATTTGGGCATTTTTCCATTTCCAAGAAGACGACAACAAAATGTACCAACAGATTCCCATAACGCAGGATCACTCCGTCGAGTATTCCACCTTCTAGCATAATTATCTTCGCGATTTTCCAAATATATGTGACGTACATTTGTCATTATTTAAATAAGGATTGTGTGAGTGCACAAAAATAAAAAAGCAGTTGGTGATTTCTGAGGCAAGGCTTCGCTCATCATGGCGGACAATGCGCTTTTTTGGAAAATAGGCACTAAGACTATTTAACCCCTTAAAGTAAGGTTCAAACATAATAATCCCCCTAGCTTCTCGCACACAAGTGATTTCTACAAATAGTGGTGTTATTCCAAAAGCGTTTGCGGCTTACCGCTCCTCATATTTTTGTACCAGTTGTAGTTCTGCCCCTCCTATTTCAGATGCCATACGGCCAGTTGAAAGCTGAAACGTCGCTAGTCCTTTCGGTATTGAAGTACCAAAAACGCCGTTAACAGACAGGGAGAGGCGAAATCTAGCAGGTTCAGATGGGCTCTCGTGGGTTACGTCGATGAAGTACAGAGGCATGCGTCTACTGCTCAGTCGAAATCTGGAAAAGAGGCTAGAAAGCCTGCTGGTTTCTGCAAAATGGGCTTTGAAGCGGATATCTGTGGCATGTTTTACATGCATGCATCCGTATTCACGAATGACATTACAATGAAACTTGCACGTCTAACCCAAATACGTTTTGGCCACGCCCACATGCCCCCATGCAGAGAAGGCAATGGCGGTAATAATGCAATAACTGATGAAAAGCAGAAAAGAAATTAGACACAAATATGCCAAAACTCTTGCCATTGGATAAACAGTGCACATGGTTTTTAAGTCGATGCACTTAAGCTCAATCGAGCGGTATGGGATTTGGCGAAGCTGCTTAGCATCAGCAGGCGTCTCGAGCAAGACGGGTCATGAATCAGGAAGCAGCGGGACCAGGATAAGGATGTTGTGGCTGAGCTCCAAGAACGTGCTATTCAGCCCCAGCGCTGTGAGTTTGATTTACTTGCTTTAACCAAACTAGCGTCGAAGTCTTTGAGTTGCCCGCAACAAAGAGAGCTAAGCAGGACCTGAAACAGCAGCTCGTTGAAGCTGATGCTCCGCCTACGTTACTGGAACAAGACCGAGATGCTGCTCTACAGGCACTTGAAGGAACGAGGCACAATTTCAATGAGGGAGTCCACTTGGCACTACACAAATACAAAATACATCTCTCATCAGGCGGCGAAAATATAGAGGCTCAGGTGCATATTAAAGAGTACGAGGCTCTCGAGAGCAAGATCTAAAAACGACACCCCACACCCCCCTTAACTCTCCACATGCTCTTGTTTGTAATATTCCATTGCGTGTTTACGGATATCTCATTTGCTCGGAGACCCCCCTCAGCGCAATACGCCAGACATCCATCTAGCCTTAACAGTCGAAGGAAGATATTTATGCTTCTCGTTGACCACAGGGAAATTTCAGAAGGTAGCGTGCCTACAGACCATCACTTATCGGCATACTATTTGATGGGGCGGCTACTGCTGATATTCCCATCCAGAAACTTCGATAAACCATTTATGCAGATAAACACGTATTCTGCTTTTCTAGCGCATGCACCCACCATGCACTGTCCGCAAAAGTACAGAAAACAGCGCAGTTCCGATGTATAAGCAGTGACTAGAGGCAGCCCAGCACGTCTTTACGTCCATTGCCTCAGCTACGCCTTAATGGCAGACAGCTCTCAGACTAGCCGGGGATCTTTCTGCTGTCGAGCCAGCTTCCCCAACTCCATGCTCTATTCAAATTGCTATATTGCTGCCTTGTCTAAACAGCAAGTGGATATACCTGTTTGTTTCTAGTGCATGAGGGCAATGATGCATGCCCGGTAGGGACCCCATCTATCCACGTTGCAGAAAAATACAATGTTTATACAGGATTGGCGCTGGAAGCAAAATGCCTCCCATAATCGCCCGTCTTCCCTGAAGCCACAAACCCTCCAGGTGTACGTAGAGTCCAGCCAGTGTCGCAAGCCGAACGTCTGCTTCCTTTGCTCCTGCAATCTCAGAAATTACACTCTCCTCTCTCACACAGATGTCCCGGGATAGCCGAGCGCCACAGCCTCCTCTTCAAACGCGTAGGAAATTGCGGCTTCCGATGCGCCTGAGAGGGGAGGCGCCTCAAGGGCGTCTGTTGGCCGTAAGGGTTCCTCGTGTGTTTCAGCTGTTGGGTGCGGCCGGACTGCATGCGCGTCTTCTACGATTTCCCAGTCTTCAAAGAGGAGTGGAATATTGGCTGGCGACGCCGCAGTGGCCTCGATGGGACCAGTAATGTCATGATTATTCTGCTGCGGCTGCTGCATGTCTGCTGCCTCCTCATGGTAGCCCGTAGGGCCTCCCCGCAAGAGGGCTCCCAACGAAACCGCAAGTCTAGAAAACACGCCGGTGCCGCTCTGCGAGCCCCGCTCAAACTCTTCAGGGGTCCAGCCAAGGCGGGCGAGTGCCTGCTCGTGTTGTGCTTGGCTGATTGCGCGTTTTCTTCGGAATTCCTCTAACAACTTTCGCTCGTCTGTCTGCACAACTCCATCAGCAAACACCCCAGCTAAAAAGGCGTCGTAACTATGAAGTGCGATTCTGGCGGCCTGCGCCCTCGAGCGGTTCACCAGCAGAGTCGTCAGCCCCTGCACAACCGGAAAAGCCAAATTTTCGGGTTCTCTTAAAACAAAAGCCGCAAATTCCTTCACGTCGAGGGAAAAAACTGTGGCCTCTGTGGTACAGATTGCCGTGTAAGGAGCCGTCAGCACATCGTCCCCAGGGCGGCCCTCGCTGCCTTCCGCTTCGCCTTTTGCTGCGGCTTTCATGCGCTGAAATAATTGCTGCTGCTGCTTCTCTTTGTCTCCCACTTGTACCGCCATCTCTTTCCCTTCCGCCGCGTCCGTTTGTGCTGCGGCGTCTGCTGCTGCTGCTGCTGCTGCTGTTGCAGTGGCAGCAGCTGCAGTGACAGCAGCTGCAGCAGAGTCGCCCTGCTGAGATTCCTGGGCGCCAGGAGACTCCACCACTCCATCAACGCCAGCAGCAGGCGAGACCTTGAGGGATGTTTCTGCCGTTTGCTGCTGCTCGGGTGTACGTACAGCTTCGTTGGAGAGGGCAGTAGTTGCTACTGTGCGCACAGCAGCAGCAGCAGTTGCTGCTGCCT
Source organism: Eimeria nieschulzi (assembly GCA_000826945.1). Lineage (NCBI taxonomy): Eukaryota > Apicomplexa > Conoidasida > Eucoccidiorida > Eimeriidae > Eimeria > Eimeria nieschulzi. Next base: position 5,579 of record JRZD01020008.1, read on the forward strand.
CAGCCGCAGCAAGAACGAGACTGTTAGTCGCGTTTATTCCTCCTGGGGAATCTCGCAGGCCATTTGCTGCAGCAGCGTCGGCAGCTACGCCTGCACTAACCCCTTCAACTGCTCCGTTTAACAAATCCAACAAACCCGTCTGCTGCTGCTGCTGCGGCTTCTGCTCTCCCACATCTGCAGCAGGAGCTGCAACAGCGGAGGAGACGGGGTGTGCGTCTGCAGCGGTGTTGTTGTTGTTGGCTGGTTGGTCTTTGCATGCGTTTTGCCGGGGCTGCTGCTGCTGCTGCTGCTCGAGAGATTTTTCTTCTGCGTGTCCTCTTTGCCGTATTTGCTGCTGCTGCTGCTGTTGCTGATGGTCGGGGGATTCGTCTGCATGGCTGTCGAGTGTCTCTGGAGGCGTTGGTGCGGCCTGCGCGTTTCTCTTAGCTGCGCGTTTCCTTAGGGCCGCAACATAAGAGAAAAAAGGCTCTACCCCAACAACTGCTCCCGCCTCTCCTCCTCTGTACGTCTCCACTGTCTCTCCACCTTGAGATATTTCCACTGTCCCCCGTACCACAAAACAGAGACTCTCGCAGCTGCTGCCCTCCTGCTGCAGCAAAAAACCTTGTGGCAAGGTCCGCCACGTGCCCTGCCTGAGGAGACGGCGAAACTGCCTGGGGCTCATCCCAGCAGGAAGAAAGTACTGCTGAAAAATATCCAATTCGTTCGAACTAAATGCAACTTCCCGGTGCTCTGTATATACACGCCAGAGCATTACCAAGTTCAACACCAGAAACACAACATTCCACAAAGCCGCATCTGCAAGGCGAGGCCGCCGAGACCAGTTATACGAAAAATAACACAAGCCAGCCAGCAAATTGAACGTCCGCAGCAGCCGCATGTCCGCCATGAGCGTCGCAGTGAGCGACAGAAGTGACCCTAGGGTCACCACAACATTTCCGTTTCTATACAGCCACTCGGAAATAGATGCACAGTAAGGAGACAGCAAACACTGCAGCCGGCCATACGTCGCATCGGCACGCAGACACAAAAATCTCATAGAGCGGGAGGCACGCGGGTGACCCGCACGGGGGGCCCCACGGCCAACAGCAGCCCGTTGAGACTCCGACGGCGCTGCAGCAGCAGGCTTCAAAGAAACTTGCTCTTGCTGCTCCGCTTGCTGCTCTCCTGTTGCTGCTGCTGCTGGCGCTGCTGCTGGAGCTGCGGAGTCTGCTGGGCCGCTGCTGCCGTTTTCTTGTCTCCTGGCTTCGCCCTGACGAGCCTCAAGGATGTCTGCTTTAGCTGTATCGACAGCAGCAGCAGCAGCAGCAGGAACAGCAGCAGAAGAACAAGGAAACGCTTTGCCGGGCGTTGGAAGCTCCTGATACTGCTTCTCCTGTTGTGCTGCTGTCACCGCTGCCTCGCCCCCTTCAGAAACACTCGCATGCAGCTCGGCTGGGGCTTGCTGTGGCAGCACATGACTATCGGCGCCATCCTGCTGCTGCTGTTGCTGCTGCTGCTGCACCTGCTGCAGCTGCTGCAGAGCTTGTTGTTGCGGCTGGTGCTGCTGGCGGCAGCGGACGTTCTGCCGGGGGCCCCCTGCCCAGGAAGCCCTGCTGAGGGGCCTCCACGACTTGAGGAGAACCCGAGGGGGAAGGGGGGGCCTTTGCTGTCCTCCTCGTGCGCCTGCTGCAGCAGCAGCAGCAGCTGCTGCTGCTGTACGGCTGCCCGTCCTACGCTGCGGCTGCCCGGCTCGCCGCAGCAGCGCCTTTAGCAGCCGTTTGATGGCCACGTTGAATAAAACTGGAAACTGAAAATTAATTGCCCCTCCTGCCGAAACCTCTGGCAATTTCGACGAACCCAAAAAACCAGCAGAGCCGCTGCGCCTTCGCCGCCCTGCTGTCGAAGGAGTTGCTGCTATTTCCTGCTGCACTCCAGCTGCTGCTGCTGCTGCTGCTGCTGCTGTATCCGCAGCTCCCTTGTCGTCGGATGTTGGAAATTGCGTTGGAGCCGGCAGGCTGCTGCCCTCAGCTGCTGGTGCTTCAGGCTGCTGCGTTGGCACTTGGCGGCGGGCCCCAACAGCAGCTGGCGGGGCGGCTGCTCGTCCCCTCGAAGCCCCGCGAGCGAGAAAAGCGATCGCCGCGGCAGTTGAATTTTCAGGGGCAGCTGCTGCTGCTGAGCCTTGGGGGAGCAGAGCGCCAAGCCAAGCTGCTGTGGCCTTGAAACAGGATCGAGCTGCACGCCCTCGCCTCCGACCCGTCACCAGGCAAGTGCTCTTCTGCTGCTTACAGACATTCGAATCCGCTGTGCTGCTGCTGCTGCTGCTGGGAGTTGTTGCGGTAGTGATCTGCCTGCTGTGCCTCCGACGCCTCCCATAAACCCTCACAGTTTCCTCTTGGGGACCCGAGGGGGGGCCCAAGCCAAAATCAGCTGAAGCTGTCGGATCTTGCTGGTCCGCATTGACGATGGCGCTGCTGCTGCTGCTGCTGCTGCTGCTGCTGCTGCTGCTGTCTGCGCATCTGCACGAGGTGTCTATACAGCTCTGTGGCAGGTCACCAGCCTGCGTGGTCGGCAGGGGTGGCGAATCCGCTGCAGGCAGTCTTGAAGGCAAAGGGCGGTTTTTTGAGCGTGGGTCGGAATTCTCATCAGCAACTTTGTGAAAATATTCCACCCGCAAGAGCTGGTGCTGCTGCTGCAGGAAACGCGCATGCAAAGCCCCGCCCGTAAGAAGCCAGCGCTTATGGCGCTGGCGGCAACAGGCGCCGATCTCTGCGAGAGTGGAAGCTGTAGGTATACCACGGAGCACGAGAGGCAGACCTGCTGCTGCCGTGGCGGTCTGTCTGGGGACAAGCCACACAGTGTTCATTTCTGTTTCTTACATCGCCATTGGCGTTGAAAGAGTAGCAATAAACCCCCGGAGTTCCTCGTACTTCCGTCCTCACGAAAAGAACACGCAACACGACCATGGAGCTGCAAGCAGCACACGCTGCCGGGGAAATGGCAGCACGATTGGCTGAGCCTCGCGATTATCTGTCCCCAAAAAAATGATTTTTCCAATGGGTTTATCGCCTAAGGGTCTTTATGTGGAGGCACTTCGGGCCCCACTGAAGAACGCTAAATTCAGGTGTAAGCATGGGATGCAACTTCAACTGCCCGTCGACTTGCACGTAAGACGCAATCAATGACAATTTTAATCCGTTTCAAGAAAAACAGAAAAGAAAAGAATTCAATGCGAACAGGAAAGCTATAAAGTCCCCTTGAACCGCCGACTCCATGCATCTGCAAACAGCAAACAGGGAACACGACGGGGTTGTTCTCTGAATGAAATGGTCATTAGCTGGAATGGATTACGTTGAAAAGGAGCCAGAAAATGAACCTCTTTTTGTCATTCTTGTTAAGTTTGCATTCAGAGGAAGCTGCGTGTGGGGTGAAGACGTTCAGATTGGCTCCAGCTGTACGCAGCCGAGGAAAGCATGGCAAGAAAGAGGACGCGTTACAAAATAAACAGAACGACTCCTTTACTTCCATTATATTTAGTGTGCTTGCGAGTTTTCTCATGTCAGTAGACCCCTAAATGCCCTGTCTGCATTGCGAGTCATCCTCACCACTAATTGAGTAGAGGCTGAATTCGAGTATTTTTTCTTCTAGCATCTCGGCACTAGCTGCCAAGCCAACTCTTCCCTTTTGAATTTGATGACTTTAAAATGCTAGCTGATTAATTCGCTTTCCCACTGCACACGGTGGAATCGAACGTGTGCCGAACACCATTGTTACAAGCGCATGTAGCGTAAGAATTGTACTTCTACGTTTGTTTAAATGCCATAAGTGCTACTGCAAAACAATAACTCATAAATAGTCAGTTTTCAAGGAAATTCCCTTTTCCTCGGCTTTCCTCTCTGAGGTCATGCCGACCTGAAGAGAGCCAAGCGGCAAGAAGATGCGGCCGAAGTGCAGCTTGCTTCCACCTTTTGCACGCATGCATTCCAATGCACATTGCAGGGCGCATGGCTACTGCTTCTCACGAACGTAAGCCTAGCCATTCGACCCATAGATAACTTAACGCATTAATCAGGACAATTTTGAGTTAGAACAAACATATGAACATCCCAATATTTGAACACATGCAGGCAAATGCTACGTCCGATTCGGCCTGTAACACGCACGTCCTCATGGGTCCTGCCGATCTGTTTTTTTTTGTCGGCGTTGTTGCTGCTGTGGTGTCATCGCTGCTGATGCTACGGTTGCTACATGTGGTAAACCACAAGCGGGTATCATCAGGGTTTCAAAGCTATTTTTGCTATTATGTTAAACCTATTTACATATGTTTTGAAACGTGCATGTGTCTAAGACAGTTACGTTTATTGGGCCTAAAGTATGAATGTCTGAGGTAAGAAAATCATCAAGTACCACCCGGGTTTTGGGTATTTTATGAACATCTGCAAACACCACCGGCTTCTCTGAGGTCACTTAACTCACCCCATACTCCACATACAGCACACCATGCACCTTACAAAAACACAAATATAAAGCTTATCCCAACAAAACACAAACCATAAACCCCTTGGGTGAACCCTAAAAGCACCCCAAGACACCCAACATCACCAGGGATGGCCAGAGGTACCCAGGAGCCTGAGCTCTACCTGCCCCGAGAGGGCCACCCTGAAGCAACCATGGCCCCTTTAAAGTATCAGCCTGACCCTGGGCCTTCGGCAAACACCCTGGATCTCCTGTTGGGCATAAACATCGCCATAACCCTCTACAAAGCTGTGCTACCCTCTCTGCAGCCATAATAACCCCTAGCCAACACTATCCAGACACCAGCAGCACTAACTAAATGATTCACTGTCACGGGGGAGGTCAGAGGCTCTGCTGGGCGTAAGCCGTAAGCACTCCAAAGCCTAAACCGGAAACAAATACTAAAACACCTAACTCCTGCCTTATACATGGCTAATATATAAATATATTGTGGTCAGAGGCCACAATTTATTAAAATCCGCCATTGGAAAATATCTTAAAAGCACGAGTTTCTTGTCTACAGATCTCTGAATTGATCTCTCTTCTTGCCACAGCTCAGCCTGCAGGGTTTTGCTTGCTGGGTAGTTGGGAATAGGCCCCACAAAAGCGGCTTACAGCTAGCTCTGGCTAGCTCGTGCAAATCTTTCTATTTGTGTTGAATGTCTGTAAATCAGTGCAGATGGAGGAATCAATGAAGAGGAGGTGTAAATCAATAACACCCAGTTTAGGATGCTGACTGCACACTAACCCCATAGTATACTGCCGCGACGACACAATCCGTCCCCAATGAGATTTCCACCTCAATTCAAAACTCAAAGTGAATAGTTAAATTCAGAAAAAGAATAAAATGGCGGAAACCGAAATAACTCTATGTGGGTTGCTTGTTCGTTTAGGGCTGGATTAGCAGTCGGTATGGTTTCGGGTTCGGAGGGCGGCAGCGAAGTTTCTTTCCCCTTTTCCTCCTGAAGAGTTTAAAATACCAAATTCAAATTGCCAAGGCCAGGGGATTTAATGGTTGTAGCAGCAGCGATCTTGGGGGTCACTGCGTTTACTCGCGGCATCTGCTCAGCGTCACCGCATGAAGTTCTCATCTCTTGAGGAAGACTGGCGGGAAACAATCTGCAATTCTGCGTTTGGTGGATTTAGGAATTTTTAGTTTGTGTGCGTTTTTTTGAGGGATAGAGAGCTCTGTCATTCCCCTCCAACACTTTCCGGTGTATGTGCAGAAAGTTGAACCGAGACTGCAGCGACGAAGCGCGATGACTGCACTTTCTTTATAGCCGTATTTTTGTTTTATTAGACGGCTGCCATTTGCGTTGCATGCAGAGGGACTGGCTGCGAGTCAAGCCTTTTCCCTCGTTTTCTGTCCAGGTGGCTGCCGAGACACTGCAGAAGGTGGGACGAGTTTTCCCCCTCCTTTTCCTCCAACACTCGCACGCATACACCCCAGCAACTGGCGAAGATGCATGAGGAGCATCGGGGGCAGACCGCTGATGCTCCAGCGGGCTTACCCAAGCTTCCCCGCACCCAGTCCCACAGTGGCCAAGAAGACAATAATGAAGATGGGGTCACTTCCCCCTCCCATTGTGGGTGTACCCCTACGTGCAGCAGTGGCTTCCGTTTGCTGGAAGGGCCCCCAGCGTTTTTCCTGTCCGCAAATCCGTCGGCGCAGCAGCTGGAGGCTTTTAATGCCTTTGCAGCGAGCACCCTGAAAATTCGACAGGAGATAATGAGCGATGAGGCAGAAGCAGGAAAACGCAGAGAGACACAGAAGGCATCAGTGTCTCCTAATCGAGCAAAACACTCTTTGCCAGCCCGCAGGATGGGGCGGGTTGACAGATCCGCAAAAACAGCAGCAGCAGATGAAGCAGCAGGTGCTGCTTCTGATGAACCTGGGGAGGCAGCAGATGCTGCCTCCCCACCATCATCCCCAGTAAAAGACGCATACCCTGAGGTGCCCGAGTTGGCTGGCAGCGGCCGCCTGCTGCGGTATCTCGTGGGTTTTGACTTCGACGTCTCAGCCGCAAGTGAAGCTTATCGCCGCCATGTGAAATGGAGAAAAGAAGTCGGATTAGACGCCAAGAGGAGAAGGGCAGTGGTGGTACATTTGCTTTAATAAACAAACTTGTTCTTTTTTGCCTTTCAACTCTCGTCTCGTGTTATTTTTTCGCGTGTTCTGTCTTATTGGCATTTAATGATTTGAAGCTTTTTCGTTGTTTGGTTTTTGCAGGAGCATTTGTTGTTTCCGATGCGGCCTGAGGCTGCCCCTCGGCATGCAGAGGTGACCCGGTATTTCCCCACAAATCCAGCGCTGCGCAAGGAGGTTGGGCCGTTGATTAGCAAGGGGAGCCGCGCTGCAGCAGCAGCAGCAGCAGCAGCAGCAAGTGCACCTGGGGATGGGAACAGTTTGCTGCGTGTTATGACGGATGAGGCGCTTAACGCGGTGCTGCTCGACAAACACGGTAATATTATATCTATTGAACGGCCGGGTAAGAAACAATGAAGCTTCACCGTATGCAGCACAGTGAAGGATTATGAAAATGGGGTGTACAGACAGCTCGGTGTGCAGCTATTACCTTCATGGGGTGCAGTTACAATCCCTGCCCTTCTCCCTCTGCTTTCCATTTTCATTTCTTTTCTTCATTAGTGGCTTCTTCGTTCGAGAGGGAGAGCGGAAGCAGCTTCTGTGTCGTTTCGCTGCATGTGCAGCTGGGCAGGCATACGGCTTTAGTAGTAATACTGCCTCAGCTGGGGACGTCCTTTGTGTGTTACGTGTTTGTTAAAATCCGTTGCTCCCTGCAGTTTGCCTTTTGAAAGCGTGGGGCTGCATTTCTCACAGCGCATGCATTTTGCAGCAGTTAATGCCATTAGATTTAGACTTTGTTGGGAGGCTAAGGGTTTGTTTAATTGGCTTCGTTTTGTTTTTACCTGCAGGCCAGCTGGATGTGAACGGGCTCTTTGCGTCTGTTTCCGAAGCGGAATTTCTGCGCTGGCACACTTATCTCCTGGAGTTTCGCTGCATGTTGCTTGACGTGTGGGTCTGAAAACACCCTCAGAGCCTGCTTTGAAACCGAGGGTCCCGGGTTCGATTCCCGCCACCAAGACAATACGTATTTCCGTATTTTTTGCATGTCGTCATTCAGATTGTCGCGGAAGTTAAACAGGATGGTCCGCACGACTTCTATTATCGACCTGCAAGGCCTTTCTGCTCGGATTCTCAATCGACGAGCACTCAAGTAGGAAATGGGATGCATACACCTGGATGTGGTGTCTTTGTGGTCCCTGCGGGTCATCTTTGAAAAGTTGAACGTTTGTCTTTCCCAGTTTTGATTTGTTTTGTTTTGTTCTGTTTTTCGTTTACTTCAGCTTGCTGAAGAAGACGATTACCACGGCAAGCGAAAATTATCCGGAGTCCATCGGCGCCATGTTTTTCATAAATACCCCAAGGACTTTCTCTACTCTTTGGTCGGTCATGCGGGGGTGGCTGCGAGAAAGAACAATAAACAAAATCGTTCTTTTGGGTGAGCTGTTAATCCGAGACTATCTTTGTTATTTAGTAATTATTTTATTGTGGTATTTCAGGCCTCATTTGTCTGCTTTTGTATTTTCTCTGCTGTCTTCTGGCCAACAGGAAGCGACGCGGAAGCCGTTCTTGTGAAGCACATCGGAGGCTACGCGCTTCCGCCTTCTCTTGGGGGCAGCTGCACTTCCGAGTTGGGTGACGTTCCTCGACGGGAGGAGGACAGGTGCGTTCCTGTCTCTAATATTTTCCATTAAAGTTCCATTTAACACTTTGGCAGCATACACGGTTTAACAGATATATATTTCAGGTATCTCTGCATGTACTGTTTATTGTTGTCTGAAACAGAGAAATTGATCTTGGGCCGGGAAGCATGATTCTCACTGTGGCGGCTCGCAAGTGCAACCAAGCTGTGGAAATTGTAAGGCCATTCAGTTTATAGTATGCATTCCATTAATTGATTAGTTTTTAGCATTTGTTTGCTTACAAGAAAAACAACAAAGTCGACGCACTACCGAAATTCATTTCAGCCGTACCCGCCTCGTCTTGTTTTCTGCTCTTTACTTGCCAAAGTTGCTGCAGCGACCCATGAGTAAAAGAATTCCAGTGAAAGCTGCGTTGACTTGTTTTTGCTTTTTGCCGTTTCTGGCTGCTTTAGATCCCTAAGAAATCGGTGGCCCAGTGGATTTGGGTTGCTGAAGACTTCGACGTCGGGTTTAGTGCCATTTGGAGGAACCAGGTAAGTTTATGGAAAAGCGCTTTATAAATAATTTATTTTATGATGTTTATCTCTGCAGAAATAATGGTTTATTGTTCGTGTTTCTTTCTTTGCATGTGCTTGGCTGCAGGCTGGCCATGAGAAAGTTCTCGAAGAACATCGCAAGTATCCCGCCCGCAAGTAGGCTCGTAATCTTCATTAATATTATTACCATAGAGTATGTTGAATTTATTACACAAAATGTGTACTAGTTCATGAGCAGTTTCATGTTTACTAAATATACGTACTGGGGTGTACGTACACTACAGGCGAGTTAGCGGCGTCTTCAGCGCAGAACAAGACGGCAGTTTAATTCTCGCATTTGACAACACCTGGGGCCTGATTTCCGCCCGGCGTGTCCGTTACAAAGTACGTGTTATCGTTTCTGGCTAGCTAAACTGCAGCCTTGGAAACTCTAAATGTTCTCTTTGAAAGGCACGAAGTTTAAGTAAATAAATGTAATTTAATTACAGTTCATATTTGACTTTATCCTCGGAGGTAATGTAAACACTGCACCTTCTGTACGGTGGTGCCACCTTGTCTTTTGCATTTGTTTTGATTGCTGCAGATAGAAATAAAGCCAGCCCTTCCAGCAGGAGGGGCGGCACGTAACAGGGCAGTTTCATCTAGTTTGCAGTGACGTCCCCAGAAGTTCATTACTGTACATATATTATATATATATATGTATATTTATATATTTATGGATATTTATATATTTATATATATTTATATATATTTATCTATTTATGTATATTTATGTATATTTATGTGGAGCTATTTTTTTTCTGTGGAAAAAAGGCTTTGCTGCGCTTGCCCAACTTTCGGGTGTCTGCACTGCCGCGGAAGTGAACTTAATTACGTATTAACGTACAAACAAACATCGTTGCACGCATACCTGCAGATGAATATATATCAGTATATCTATATGTATAATATATATATATATTATATATATATATGTATACTTATATATAGTTATTGCTATCCCGACAGTTTGCTCTTTGTAGTATTGCATAGATACGGCGCATCGGGCGCCCGGGTATCCGAGGAGAATGAGGAAACTTGTGGATTTTGCTCGCCTTTTGGCGTTTGGCATTTCGCAGCCGCACCTCCGCAGACACTGCAATTCTTTGGGGCTGGCGGAGGCACAACCCTTCCTATTTTTGCATGCAGCGTATAGCTGGCTGCATGGGGTGTGCTGGCTGCTTTTCTTACTTTGATTCCACATTCGAACACTCCGCTGCTGAGACTTCTTGGCTTAGTTTTCTGTTGCCTCTGAGCTGTAGGAGTTTATTTGAGTTGCTGCTAGACGCTCAAGCATTTTTTTGTGTTTCTCTGAATAGGCACTGTTGTGCAGGCAGCTATATTTCTATCCTTATTTTCAGTGGCGTATAAACGTTCTTTTAGTTGGCTGTATGTACATTCCAGGAGCTACTCGTGTGCTCTTGTAGTGCAGCTTCTTTAATGAAGACAGAACTAATTACTGTGTGTTTATCGTTCGTCATTTTCCTCTCTTTTCAGGCACCCACTAATGGTTAGTAAGACCACATTATTTCTAGCCAGCGCAAACAAAACAAAATTTGAATTCGTTATAAAAAAGATGCAGCAATCGGCAGGAGAGCAGCCGCAAAACTCTGAACCCCGATTTGAGCCAACAAAGCAGGAATTTAGGATTTTATTCTTGCTGGAATTAAATTAAAGGTTCATATTCCTTATGACCGGCGCTTTTTATACAAAATACGCCATTAAGAATATTGCAACGTTTCTCATTTATCTCAAGTTGCGATGCGGCCACTTGAAACTTGCATTTCAGTCACACAACGCGATGCGTCTTAGTTATTGGTGAAGAGGAGAAATGCCTCGGCTTGTTTTGAATTCCACTCGTCGATGTTTGAGAGAGATCTGAACATTTTGCCTGCTTACACTTCCTTTTTGTTCTTTCCGTCATGCTCCACGCCTTCAGCACTTCCAGCGCTTTGGTAAGTTTCTTTTACGTTCTCTCGAAAATAAAATAACATTAAGAGCTAGGAGAGGTCTTGTTCGTGGGGTGCGAGTGGCTGCTGCCCCCCATGGCGCTTTGTCCTGTTTGTACTTTGGTGGGAGTCATTAACAAAAGAACAAATCGATTTATTTTTGCTTCCTTCTGTTGATTTCACACTGGAAAACGTCGCTGCAGAAGCGGTGAAATGCCGGTTTTGTTTGGCTCTGTTTCTCAGCCAGCCAAATCCGACGGCATCCGCGAGCTCTTCCCTGTGGTCCATTGGTCTGCTGATCGCACCTTTGCTGCTTCCTTTGCGTGGCATATGCTTGTTGTATTTTTTTGCCTTGCTTCTGCGCCTCACTTGTGTAAGTTTCAAACAAGTACCGCAAGAACTCGATTCTTTCAGGGCGCACTTTTTCTAATTCTAGTTCGTGTCTAGACAGCTGAGTAAGCCGCGCTTGCTCCTGCTGTATCTCCTCCTGGCTCAGTTCCCGCCTTACGGGAAAAGGGGTTAAAATGTCTTGAATGTTTTGGGGTAATTTTGCCGCCGCACGCTGCAAAGCCAACACCTCTGGCCACGCATCTGATGGTCTCCTTGCCTCCAGTTCCTGCTGGGCGCCATTATACGCTAACTGCGCCGCCTTAACAAAATCTAACCGCGATTGAATTGCGGCCATGTATGCCTTGGTGTATTCAACTTCCTTCAGAAAGCACCGGGTGAAAACCGTGCCAGAGTTCTCCTGATGGGCCAACCACTCTCCGTAGGCTACGGCTGCTTCCCTCTCGATTTCGCACACGTCGTGGCTGAGTTTTAAAGAGTTTTGAATATGTTCTAGATGGTGTGCTACACAGCACGCTGCAATTCCAGAGAAAAGAGGAACGGCAGTGCCCAGCCCATTGGCTTTGATGCAGAACTCAAGCGACTGAGGAGCTTCCTTCTTCCGAATTTCAACATTTTCACAAGCGGCAAAATACAAGTTTAGCCACATGGCGTACGTCGGGTCTGCCATAAATCGGGTTCTGAGGTAGAAGGTAGTTGAAGCGGGTTCCTTTGGCAGCAAACCGTACAGTTTGACAGGAACTGATCTAGTTTTTGTGCTGTTGCAAGTATTTTCCGGAATAGGATAAAGTAAGCATTTGCTCCGGACGTCCCACATCCGACGCGGATTGCAATTTCCACTGTCAGTACACCCGGCTGCCTCCATCGTTTTTCGTGTCGTGTTGACGTTTCTTGCCCTTCAGCTCGGTAATTTCAGCAGCCCCAAAGCAGCAATTAAATAAATTAAACAATATTTTTAAATTCCAGCAAAAACCACCAAAGATATGCGGTCGTTAATCGCGGAATGGGTTGGGCCACGTGCAAGTGACCCGCAGACAGCAACTGGTTCCCTAGTCGCATACCAGCCGATGGGACGAGATGGCAACAGAAAAAGGCAAATAAATTAATGCAAAACCAATACAAAAAGAATTAATGTAAAACAAAGTTAAAAAAAACATGTTGCGACAGTTGAGAATGAAGATGATCGTCTTGTGTCGGTCCTGTCGTCGGTCCTCTTGGCTGCAATCGGTTGCCAAATTCGCCAGTAGTGGCATGAGGAGAAATGTGCAGCCAACCCTCCAACCACCACCAGAAAATTCATTTACCTGCATTACTGGCAGGTAGTAATATAATAAAAGAATGAATTAAAAAAAAGACAAATTAAAACGCTAACAACTAAAGAATTCGCTCTCCCCGATGTGTATATGCGCAGAGGCCACTGGTCTCTGGTCTATGCATGCCATACGACAGGTAAATGCGGCATGGCATCCCCGCAGCACTTTTATTAAATACCTTTTTATTTTCTTTTAAATATTGCACGTTTTACATCCTACCATGCTAAGGATCTTCATCCTTCCCTCCTCATCTAGAAGAAACCCCAAAGTGGTATTTGCCGCATGCAGCCAATGAACATTCCTAGCCTTCCACTCACATATTAAATACTCATTGTGTATTTCTGTAATTCCTTTCTTTTTTAATTGTTTTTAATCACCACAGATGCATCTTTTTGCAGAGATCGGCACAGAAACCGCAACGAGATTCTTATTCCGCACGTGCAGGCAAGGCCTACTGGCCATCGCGTCTGCACAAGCGGGAGAAAATGGCCGGTTGGCTCTTCGATTCTCTTGTGTTATTTGAACTTGTAGTTTTTAGTATTTTAAATGTTTTATTTGTTTATTAAGGCGCAGCTGCTCAGTTAGTAAGGAGATTGTCGAGCGGCAACCAGCCAAAAAATGGCGCTACGAAAAATACTGTTTCTTTTTCCCGGTGCCACTAAACCCTAAACCCTAAACCCTAAACCCTAAACCCTAAACCGTGATGCCAGCGAAATGCGGATGGCAGCCTGCATATTACCTGGCTCTGAGCATAGTGAGTTCTGCCAATATTTGTATTAGCCAGCTATTCATTTACACCTATACAGACGTACGCTTCATAAAAAACAATAATTCTTGCGCTCACGGAGACGTGTGCGCGCGCGGGTGTATGTACAGGTGCGCGGGTTGCCACCTGCGCATCCCATGCGCATGCAGAGAAACGGAATCCTGCATATCTATAAATCTGCAAAAAACCGGCTGAAGCCAGCAACTGTAAATGTAAAAAAAAAGACGCACGCAAAAGACGAATAAACCCATTTGCCACTTTGGCACTTGTGCGAATTTTGGGGCTGCATGCATGCAAAACCAAGAAAAGACAAAAAGATTCCTCCTCATGAAGCAGGTGCAGCGTAGAGATGCCCAGCAACTTCAGGGAGCCAACTGAAGGCAAAGAAAGTCACAAATACAAAAGAGAGAGTGGAAAGACGTGCAGCTCATGCAATCGATATCTTCAAGGAAGGGATTCGAATTCGTGTATACATAAAACGTGAAATTAGCAATTTGAATCTTTGGACCACTCAGTCATCTCTGCTTTTGCAAATGTGTAATATATAATGAATTGAATCGGATATGAACAGACGAAGACTGTAATATCGACGGAGTTACAGTCCGCTCCTATCGACTCAGGGCGTACAGAGAAAAACATCCCTTTACGTAAGAAAACAAATAACACGCTGTTGTCTCCTGAAAGGCACGCTTACGACGGCTCTATCGCTGTCACCTGCTGCATGTAAACACACCCATCCCGCATGAAGGCCTGCAAGCCACACCCAGCAAACAGAAACTGAAACTAATTATTCAATCATAAGGTAAATATACTTATCTCCAGCTCACTAAAATTCCTCTGAGTTTTTAGGCTTCAACAAAAACACAAACGGAGCAAAAACCCACTTGCGCGAAAACAAGAAACGCAGGCGGGCAGTTGGCCAGCACGGATGAAGGGTGAATGACAAAAGGAGGTGCGCTGGCAGCTTCCGGGCTGTACATACACCCCGCAAACGCACAGCCCCCAAAACGCATGCATAACGAGGCATATAAAACCAGAGAAACAATCAATAAACAACAAATAAAATATAACGGCATGCATCCTAGCAACAAATTTCTCACAGGGTGTAAAGTCTGTAGGTTTGCCCCTGCAGGTGGCACGCAACGTTGAGGCAAAAAGCGGCGGCCAGCGCCCGCAGCAGAGGCGTGCAGTTCCCCTCGCAGCTCAGCTGTACATACACCCGAAAAACACACGGACAGAATAAATACAACGCGCATGTTGCCACAACTTTTCAAGTGCAGCTGTGCATGTCGAGAGAAGAGGAAACTCATGGGGGGACAGACGTAATTAAAATAAAAACCTGAAAATGCCTGCACGTGGTTGTGGCCGTGCCTACACGTGCCAATCCAAAGCTGTCTAGACACTTGAGTAGCATCTGTTGCTTCTTTGCTGCTCTCCTTAGCACCTTCTCCTCCACGAGGTATTCCTCACTCCACCTGGCGGCTGCTGCGTCTCCCTCACTGTGAATTAGATCAAAATACTGAAAAAAAACATTTAGTGAAGTTAACGGGTCGCCCTCAGCGGCTCCCAGCAAAGCGCGGCACAGAGACAGCCGCTGCCGAGCTGTACATACACCCGAAGAGCCGGCAGACGCGTTGCTACGCGGGGCCCCTGCAGCCTGCAGAGCAGAAATCCGCCAGATGGGAGGGCCGCTCAGCAGTGCGCAGACAGCCGAAGCCTCGAGAGAGCAGCCGAACGCCTGAAAAACAAAAAAGAAAATAAAAGCTTATTGAGCCACTTGCTGCTGCTGCTGCT
>JRZD01020009.1:0-28244 GCA_000826945.1 Eimeria nieschulzi
GTTCATTCTTAAGCAGCTTCAGCGTTGCATGTTCACATCAAAGCGAAGTTGGGAGACTTTGTGTATGAATGCATATGTTGGTTTTTGTAGCTGCGGAGTTTGCTGGGTCACAACCCGCCAGTGATAATCAAAGGAGGGCTGTCAGTTGCGTTTGATGTAATGGTTATGCGTTGGGCGCATATTTGACGGTGTCACCAGGTATTGAGGTTGTGAGGGTTTGTATAAATTGGCTTTTTTCGCGATTGGTTTGCTCATTGGCTCCATGTCCACACTAGTCAGGGCACGTTCTTATTTCATCGTGCTTTCTATGTGTCTCATTGTGGGAGTAGTCTATATGCTTTCGAACTAGGGGCCAAGTATGCCGCGAAATTTTTTGTTATGGTTGTTGGGCTGAGGAAATCATTATGTTGGGTTGAACTTTCTTGTGTGTGCCTCTACTATTGATGTCTAAGATGTTGCGTCTGTGTGCGTGTAATATCGGCGGCGGAGGTGTATGCGTCCGTGGTCCTATGGGCGCAGAATGTGCGTTGTTAGCATCAGGTTTTGTGATTTATCGGGAGACATGTTCTGTGTGGGTTGTGGACTTCAGGGTCAAGCTGGAACACGTTACTGACGTTGCATATGGCTAAATGTGTCGTTTGTATTTTGTGTTTAACCATATCCGCAAGCACGCCAAGGGAACAAAAAGTACATACAGCCAACTTTACATGCTACGAAAGGCGTTAGAGGCTATTTGATGTGCTTTGTGAGCTGTGGTAGATATGATTTGGGTTTGCATAGACTTGAGTCTATCAGTTGATGTTAGGGTATGATGAAAGCTTGTCAGCCCGTTTAACATGCTCGTTGGTTTCACAGTATTCAGCGCATTGCGTTGTTTCTCCGTCCGTGTTTTTTCTCCCAGCTTGTCCTGTATACTTTTGACAGGAGGCGACACATAGCACGCTGGAGATGAGCTAACTGTTGATCCGGGCATGGCGCGGTCATTGCCGGCTGTTTATGTTGGAGCAGAGTGTGCAGGAGATATCCTCACCGCTAATGGCCTGCTAAGGCATGTATGGGGGACAGTTGTTACGAGTGTACGTACAGCATATTTGTTGGTGCTCAGGGCTGAGGAGTGCTGTTAGTGGAGTAGCCGTGTGTAAGCACATTCTTCATTAGAATAATCGTGCTTGGTTTTAATGCCATAGGAGGTGCGCATGTCCGAAGGTTCTGAGCGGTTTGGAGTGCTCTTTATATAGGGGCTCACGCTAATGGTAAGAGTTGTAATAGGAATTTTTTTTAATGGTGTTGGGAAACGTCAGCTGTACGGTAGCACCTCTCCTTATTCATGTGGGAGCACCTCGCGAGACCAGAAGGTGTGTTCCAGCTTCACGGCCCAACGAGCGATTTTATGCAAGGCGAAGCCGCACCTAGCGCAGACCATGCATGGAACAGACTTTTCCTTGATTTTGTGCCTGTTGCGCTAATGGAGTGCTAATGGTAAAGCGGCGATGGATTTACTTGGCAACAGCTTTTGCAGACGTTTGCAGGTTCCTATTCAAAGCTCTCGTCTTGTAAACGTCATCTTCACGCTTGCCTTCACGCTGGAAGAACGCATGCGGGTATGTTTTCGACATGGGAGCAGGCAGTGTGTCGAAGGCATAGGCATATCTACGTAATAACAGCGTAAAGTCCTGGTGCATAATATAGGGCTTGTGAGCGGATTTGATGTGTTGTATTTTTGGCGAATTTGGGTATAGGAGAGTTGCGTCCACCAGGCATTCTGAGTAATATTGCACATGTAGGTTGCAGCATTTCGGCTGCTTCTTGTACACGATGTTGGAATTTGAAGGCATTGTGTGATCAGTTTGACTGTGTGATTGTCTAAATAATGGAAAGCCTATTCATTGGCCTGGAACCAGCATGTGAGTTTCCTTTGGGGTGCTTCTGAGAATTAGCTGTGTACAGCCGCAGCAGCGGTCGGATGAAGGAATGGGATGGAAACCTTTTTGTTGTTGTCAAATAGCATGAGGGACGTTCAATTGAAAGGAGGCCGCCACCGCTTTGGACATCATAGTAACGTCTTCCATATTCTGTTTCAGTAATTTTTCTTGTGCTGCGCGCAGCGCGTGAGTTGTCGTGTCAGGGCTTACAACGTCACGTAGTGCAGGGTTAGTTCCAGAATAGTGGTGGCGAACACATTCCCCACTGCAAAGAATCTGCACATGCCTTGTTTGTTTGCATGCACTGGCTTGCATAGTGAATCGTGAAGCTGATGGAATGCTGTACGGCCTTGGTCTAAAGTCGTTGAGGCTCCGCAGTGCGAAATGGTATGCGTAGTCGTATATAATGCAGGAAGTACGTTTCGAGTAGCTTGCATAAAGGGCAGCAAGCGCCATTTTCATCTTGTTATCCAGTAGCTGAATGACAGATGGACGAATGAGCACAATGGGAAATTTCAGATGCAGGCTGTCTTTGGGTTGACATTTGGTTCAGTATATTGCTTGCCTATGAGTATGAGCGGCAGTTGGAAAAACTCGAATTCCAAAGTTGTAACTGTCCTGTTTTTAAGTTTGTCTGGCTGCTATTCGAGCACACCTAACGGTTGCTTTTGCCTTCTTTGCATCTTGACGGCTGTGGCAAGCTGGGTCCGACGGGCCGTTGTACCCTTTCAGGATGTGCATTTAAACATATCTTCGGTTGACTACCTCGTTTCGAGTGTCCAAAAAACACCACCCGTTGCACCTTTGAGGCTAGGGTGGTACTGCTAATGTGGCAGGTTGGTGATGTTTGGTGAGCAACGTTATTTCCCGGACATAAGGCTGTGGGTTTACGTAGACGGCATGTCACTATTTACATGAATGTGTGTGAATTCTAGCGGTGTAATTGGGTGCGGGCACGATTAAATCGTCTGATGCATTACAGCACGCAATAGGACTTGGGTTATTCTATGTTTACCTCGCTTATGCTGTCGTTATGCGTCGTGCTTCAGCAGTCCATCTGGGTACCAGATTGCGTGTCAGTTACTCCTTATTAAACTTAATCAAAGCAAGCAATTGCCTTGGCCCTTGGTATTGCAAAAGCTCTATATATTTCGAACTGTGCAATGCACCCTGCAAAGCATACGGGCGCGGATTGATTGGGCTGTGCAATGGGGAGAGTTCTGGGTCGTGCTCTACGCCCGGGCAGTTCGATTCACTTTGGCAGTCTTCTCTCAGTATAGAGTCAACATAGAACCCTGACCCTGTACTGCACCTCGGTGCTCAGCGACTTCACGCTTTGTCCGTTGATTTGCGATCAGCGAGTTCGTTTTTCCCTTGGAGCTGTCGGCAAGCACAGCATAACCGCTGGAGTTAAAATGTGGAGGCCATATGCCTGATGGTTCTCCACTACCCATGCTGCAGCATTTTTTTCGGGTGACGGAAGTGCTCAAGGCAATTCTCTTAGAACATCGCGCATACTTCAGGGAGGCGAACCAATTTCGTTATGGCTTAGCCTGTTGGCAGGTATAGTACTTCAGTGCGGTAGGTATGGACAGGGATTAGCTCGAAGTCCGCCAGTCGACCCCTTGGCAGCAAAGTTGCGCTTAGGCCCAGTACCTGTCCGTGACAGCTAGTGGGTTTTTTATAGAAGGCATATGTATATTCATCCAGCGGAAGCGCGACGAGCCCTATATACGTATAGTCACACCGGCCACACCAGAGGGCCAGCACAATTATGGGTTGTGGGAAAGCTGCTCGGCTGCGTATTCTTATTAGGTCTGCAGGATTTTCCGGTTGGGTGCTTGATGATATTAGTTGGTATGTTTTCGCTATCCTGGCAGGCATGTCGGGGCATGGAACAGCTGTATTCGTGCCCGATTGGAGATTCGGTGGTGCGCTATCCGCTTTAAATTTGAGTTTTGTTTGTGATTTGAGTACTATCATGTAGCTGTTGGAGCGTTCCATCAGCGAAATGCAGGAGAAGCTTTGAGCGATTTTGTTGGCGTTGCTTTCCTAACAAGGACAGGTTGTGCGTTGTTTCTTTATTCAAACGAGTACCCTTTTTTAGATGGGGATTCATCACTTCTGGGCACAAGGAATATAATGACCAGCCGTTGTTTTCTTTAGCGCTAGACTTCGGATTGCTCTAAAATATTTTCTGGTGAGCAGGGCTGTGCAGCCTACATCTCAATCCAGAACTAGATGAATCGCCTATCGTATGCAAAGGAGTTGGTTGAGTATTAGGTCATGTTGTATCCGTTTGGAGGGCAAGCCATTAACAAATTGTGGTTGATATCAAAGGGGTTGACGAGCAGCAAAAAGCAATACAGTGCTGGCCTTGAATTCAACGAATTCATGTTCGCTCCGTTGATGAGATCAGCAAGTTCGTTTTCCTTAGGACTGGTTAGCAAAACGAGATCTAGTAGCTGGTGTTAACAGGTTAAACCCATTGCTTCGCAATATTGGCTTTGGGTTGCTGTTTATTTTTTTGGTCTTCGGGTGAATGGTTATATTTACACCATGTAGCTATGCTGCGGTTCGATCTAGGAGCGTTTAACAAGCTGGTAATGGGCACTGCGTCATCATTATTCTTTCGCATTGTAGACGGTCGCGTTCTTTACCTTACTGTGTATTCCCTACCTGCTTGCTTGCAACCTTCTGTGGCACTTGCTTTTCCATGTCGTAAATAACTGTATGCCGGAAGAAGACGTCGTGGCATAGCTACCCAACGACGTCACTGTGAAAAGGATGTTACTGTCTGGTTTGCAGCTAGTGGGTTGGCGTGTTGGCCCTCGCAATGTCAATTTGTTTAGAGCCTAAAACTAGATGGCGATTGAGCTCCTTTAGACATTACAGCGATTTATCTTGTTCATTTTAACGGGTTTGCTGGACACATGCCTTTGTTATGCGAACCAGAGAGCACAAAAGAAGAAAAAAGAAGTGCACTATTATTTTCATGTTCTGTATTGCTCCAACCCGTCTTTAGTTGAAAGCCCATAGGTACTATAGTGGACAACAAGCTGGATCCCATTGACGGTGATTGATATTTCATTGAATTCATCGTCGCAGTTGGTATGCTGTTTGATTTCCCATCCGTAGTTCACTTCAGCATGAACGAGTTAAAGCCCACAATTTCTGTATGCCCAAGGCTGGTATAATTGCATGCGTGCTTGCGTAGAATGTGGGCGGAGAGATATGACGTTATCCAGGTTTTAGGAGACGATCTTTAACCGTTTGTCAATATATTGTTAATGTGTTCAACAGTATTTAGTGAGCTGGAATATAGAGATGCCCGATCTGAGTTCTTAGTTCTAGCTTTGGTTTGCTCTGGGTTCGATTTATCTGTTTGCAGAGTGTGCGTTTGGGCGTCGTTCAGTTCCAATTTTCGCGTTTTTAGCATATATTCCAGCAGCGATTGAACTCTTCGGACCTTTGCATGTCCCTCACATTGTTGACTGTCCCTACAGTAGACGCTGTGGTGCTCTGTATTAGGTACGTGAGGAGGTTGCAAGAGAGCTATACGCTAACATGACAGTTGTACCCCGGCTAATCTCACGTGCGTAAGCCTGCAAATTTCAGGCCACCACTGTATGCCGGCCTTATCCGCCGCGTTATCATCTTCAACGCAGGATGTGCGTTGTTACTATTGAAGCACATAGCATTCATTCGTGCAAGCTATGTTTTATTAGTGATGGGAGTTCTTTGATTTTTGTTTTTCAGCTAAGCATATAAACAAGTAGCATGAGAGATATTCTGTTCAAGACTATTCCTTTACACGGTTATTCCCACTGGAGCGAGGGTCTTTCGCATAATTTTTAAAACTAATGCAGGGATATGGTTCGCTTCGGAGTGTTATAACTTGGACGTTTGGATCACTGTTACCACACTCGAAGCGAGTGCGTTATTCCCGAGAAAATGAGTGACTTGGTTTCGCACCTGAGGAAGTGGTGCAAGCATGATGTAATTGTTTGTGCGATATTTGGCGGGTTAGGCTGTGCGCTTTTAGGCCAAGGAAAGCGTTGTTCGTCTGAGTACGGTTTTGCGCTCTACTTCACAATTTTGATTTGTGGCATTTGTTTTGCAACTGTACTTGAACGTAGCATGGGATGGACGGCGTATCAGGCGGTTCTTGGGACGAGAAGGACAAGCCATTTTTTAGTTTGACAGCTTATGCCGTTGTGGCACGGCAGTTCTGACCTGAATTCAGTTAGTCCGTTTCCCCAGCCATTCGTTGGATATTGCACGCCGGTATGGGAAGGCAGTTGCCCATTAGCTAACACGGGAATGAACCTGAGAGCATAATGTCTTCTGTGCTGCTGCGTTTGATTTTGTGGGCTACAGCATTGATAGTCTAAGAGAGACATAGCGAGGAAATGCAGGTAGTTACGTGTTTCGCATGTAGGATATTTTGGGGGTTTTTGACATATTGTACAATAGACCTATTTGACCGCAGCAAGAATGTGAATACAGTGCGGCGCAACTTTGGGAGTCTTACTGCTAGCAGAAATAATGTAAAACATTACATTTTAACAGCTTGTAAGTTTGGTTTTTAACACCTATTCAGGGGGGTTGAAATATCGCCGGAGGTAGACGGGCGACTTGCCGGAAGTTGGCAACCAAGCGTTATCTGTTTTTTTGGGTGCTTACTAGATGCACGGAGAGGTATCGGGATCAACCTGTAATTTCTATTGTTCTCCATGCTTGGTAGAATAGCAGTGCCAATAAGGTGAAAAGAGGTGCTTGTGATGGCAATGCTCGTTTTGTTTTGGTGCAGTTGGTGCGTTACTTGAAACATCACCTTCATATCTGTGTGTTCTCACGAATCGGTTGCGAATACAGATATTTAGATGCGTTAAGCATGCTGCATTTGTGTGGTCTCATAAGGGTACCCAAAAAAGAATTAGCGAGCTATTAGATGTTTCAGTGCGATGCGGTGATCGGCATCCAAATGAATTACACTGGATGATCAGCGCATTTGTATGAGGAGCAAAAGCTTGCTACTATAGATTTGTACTGAAAAAATGAGGATCTTCGTCCTGCTTTGAGCAGACTGCAAGTTTTCACTTTCCCCCAAATTGGCTCCGCAGATCCATCTGGACAGTAATAGCCATAGGCGACGTCATAATAATAACCTGAAGGCATAGCAAGGCCAGATGATCGTACTTTTGCTTATTGTGCAGTTGCGCCGAGTGCTTTTAAAAGTCCTGCAAATTTGCAGCCGAAATAATGTTTGTTTGACAAGGCGGAGAAAAAATACTAGCATTTTTTGAAGCAGAAAGTGGGCTTTTGCAGTATAGCTTGCCAATAGCACACTCCGCGGCAAAGAGTGGGAATGTCTCCTGATGTCAGAACTTGGACTTTGATCTTCACGCTACACCGAAAAATGCTTTGATTGGCACTCATGCTAAAATAGGTGGAACCATATGTGATCACCTGCATGTGTGTCGGGATCCTTGAACACTCTGACTGAAGCCAGTTCTTTTACGGTGCAGGCGGTAGGCTACTAGCAAAACTCGTTTTAAGCTTTATTGGCTTGGAATTTCTGGGCAGCGCCTTGTCTGTTCCATGGTTCTTTGGTTGCACATGGTAGTGAATGTGGAGTCATTACTGTCATGAGGGCAGCTGGTGAGCTATAGGTGTGATTTTTAACGTCGAACAAATATACCTGTATCCAGCGGTGGCCGGTGCAGGTGCGCATAATTCCGTATTCACGCTTCGTTTTTGTTAATATTATATGCCCAGAACTGTAGGAGTGCGTATGTGGCGTGTTTGGCATCATTGCATCGAAACAACTGGGCTCTATAATTCGAGGTATTCCTGGAACAAGAGAGTGAGGCTTTAAACTATTTGCACAAAACATGGATTTAAGCAGCTTGCAGTTGGATGGCCAAGAAAAGATGATGTGTCGACATTACTGGCGATGAAGATGCTCAAAGTTGACCTGACAAATCCTGGGGTTATCTGAACGAGGTTTATAGCCGCACGTTTAGGATCTTTGGGTAGTGGCGCGAGATGCCCTGCGAGAGCTTTTTGATATCTGGTGGTAAACAAGCAGTCAGCCGTTCTGGAAGGGGCATTTGATTTTCAGCATCCTTTTCATCGTGGTCTCAGGGAGTGCGTTGGCAGTTTGGTCCATCAGGATCAGATGGATTCTGCACGTCGGATCTTCAGCCAAAGCCAGATCTGCGACCGAATGACAGTTGCAGTGGCGTGGGGCAGGCTGACAAAATGCTCATATAATAGGTAGGGTGTTGAAAACCGCTGGTGGCCGGGGCTTTAATGGATCGAAGTATTGACAACCGCAGTAGGCTCTGAATTAATGGAACCCGGCAGGTAGCGGTGTCATACAACTGAAATTGTGACTGTCATGTTTTCTTTGCGGTGCAACCAA
The DNA here is from genome assembly GCA_000826945.1 of Eimeria nieschulzi. NCBI lineage: Eukaryota > Apicomplexa > Conoidasida > Eucoccidiorida > Eimeriidae > Eimeria > Eimeria nieschulzi. The sequence goes on from JRZD01020009.1 coordinate 8,353, forward strand.
ATGCAGTTAGTGCGTCATTTCATGGATTAGAGCCGTGTTTTTTGCTTGAGGTGCTTGGCTTCAGGCATGCACGTTGGGCTTGTGCATTTAACGAGTTTTCGAAGATGGAAACGTTTGGTGCTAAAGTGCTAGCTGGGTTGTAATTTCCAGTAAACACCAGGTATCGATAGCTTTCTACTGGTGCGTCGTGGGCTATAAAGGATCGCATTAATGCATACATAGGGTGAATTAGCCACAGAAACAAAGGTAAGCAGCTTTTGGGGTATTGATTTTTTATATTTGGCTGTACTGGTAGGGCGAGTTCCTTTCGTGTCACGCAGAACAATGAAGTCAAGCAGCAATAGGATCAAAAAGATTGTGTACGCTAGTGTGCACTTTTCCCCCTGATTTGCGTTCAGGAAGTTCGTTTTTTGCCCTCCTGCCCTTTGACCTGACGGAATAGGTGTTTTGTTTTGGGAGGATAAGGAACTTGCTGTATATGAAGTATGCGCTTAAATTTTTGCAAGCCGCCGTTTCTTTAGGGCTAAGATGCGATAAACCTTTGGCGTCTACCGGGCATTCAGTTGTTCGAGCAGCTGGGCAGTTGGATATTAGGATGCATAGTTTGTTCATCTGCACTGGTGCTGCAAATACGTGCCGATGTGCTGAAATCTCTGCTAGGTTGCACGCGTTTTCACTAATCAGACCCGACGTATCGGTGTTGGGAAAGGTTATCGGGTTGTGGACCACACCTGTAATGCAGGCTTTTTCTGATCCTGGGGCGCATTCAGTGCAATTCTGTCGTAAACAGAGAGTGGGTTTCTGTTTTAGCGATACGGAACAGATTGCCAGATAGAAAGCTCCTGCTAGTTCATAACGAACGTTTCCTCTTTGCAGATCGTTTGTTAATTTGGTTCGCGGGATATGCCCCCGATGCGCCCGCCTCTTCCACGTTATTATGGGTATTGTATAAATTGGTGATAAAACTAGGTTGGCCTTGTGCTTCACTGGGAATGGACAAAGAACCGTAAAAAGTTGTTGATGACGCACTACTGCTTGTAAGAGGTCCTTGCACGTTCTAATGGGCACAGAAAGTGCGTTGTTGCCTTCAGCTTGTGTATTGCACCTGCGTACACACGGCTGACTACCGCTCTTCTACATGTAGTCATTGATCGTTAAGATGACTGTTTAGTGCACGTCAATTTTCCAAATTTTAAAATTAATTCATAAGGCTGTTCGTGTGTCGATTGACGACATGAATGGGTTTGGAAGTATATTACCGAGTGCCCCTGGTTGATGGCCGCGACCTTGGTGTCTGTTGAGGCCTAGTGAATTTAGCTCCCGTTTTGTCCACCAGCTTGTGGGTTTCATCTTAAGTCCATGCAGAGCGTGGCTATACGGGAAGTACTTAGTTGGTGGCCATCGAAGCGTTAGAACAGTGAACAATCTAGGAACAGAGCGACATTGTGCTAGGGATGGAATATGTCCAAGGTGGCATGTGTAAGGTCGCAGTTTTAAGAATGCTCTGCAATTCCTTCTGGCAACCCTTGCCCTGGTTCGGTTTCATATATTCAACTTGAACAGAAAGTGGGTTTCTGAGCACAGCTATCATTTTCAGTGCGATGAAGCACCAATACTCTCCATGGCTATGAAAGGCCCCACGCCATCCATTAGAGCTCGGCCCTGTTTCCTTCCTTGTACAATGCCGATAGTCACTCAATCTCTGTTAGTTCTAAGTAATCAAATTTTAAAAACAGCAAGTGGGTTTCGTGTAGATTGCCTTTATACGATTGGTGAATTAAATTATGCAGATTCTGGCGACATGAGAACTGACGCATTCAGCACCAGATCCCTGTTGGTTAAATTTATTTTGCTTGATTGTTATTGATGCTGATTGGATAGTATCGTACTACGTAACGCGTAATAAAAATATTTGTCTGGTTTATTGGGCGCACTTGTATATCAGTATCCTATTGATATAGCTGGTGGGTTTTGTCACTTTTGCTTTCACCCTTTTCCGAAGAAGGAAGCGGTTGGCGCCAAGTATGAGGAATAGTACGATAGAGGTTGCTCTCAAAATTGGAGAAGATTGCATGGATGGCATCCTGGTGAAGTCTAGTCGATACGGCAGCGAGTATTCTTTGTGTCTATTGGCGCATGTGCGGCTTTGCACTGTATTTGTTCACACCAGGTGTTGTGTTGGACTTAGGATGTGCGTTTACCTTCAGGTCTTTGATTAATTCATATAGCGTGGTTTTCAGGCATTGAAACGAGTAGGAACGCAGCATCAGATCCTGGGGTGTTCGTATGCACTTCTTCCGAAGGCGCGAGTTCCCACTCGTCGGTGCCATAGGTGGCATGTTGTCTAGGTGGGTACCATTCTTACGTCGAAGGCAGCGTGAGTATCTGTTTCAATTTTGCCTCATTTTTTCACTTTATCCTGAATAGATCGCGCCCAGTTTTTTAGATGCAAACAGGCCAATACAACAGAAGATAAAATAAGCGAATCAACGCACTACAACTGCAAAGGACATCTGCGAAGGCTCTTGGGATATCCAGGAGGAAATGTGGTCGGTTGCTTCTTTGTGTAAAGGATTATTGGGATAAATGTCGGGTAGGGTTGGAAGCGCATGACATCATCGATGGGTTCTTCGAGTGCAAGGTTGCGTGGATTTGCCGGCTGCAACATTTGTTACTTGTTAAATGATTTTTTTTGCGTCACTGCGGATTCAGGTGTGGCGCCCTACTGCGTTTTTGCTTTTAAATCGGTTGCGTTGCAGCTCCGAGTTCTTCACAGAAAGTGAGTCTTAGCATACTATCCGTGATATGGTTATTGAGATCGATTAGCCTCCGCAGCATTTGTAGAATCCACTGGCTCAAGGGTATTACAGTTTGTGCACCAGTTTTTAATATTTTTATGTTTGTTATGGGTATTCTGAATTAGTGCCGTATTAGGCCTCTTTGCAAATGATTCGGCTGACGGTGAAGATTCACGTAAAACCCAAAAGGATGTATGTTGAAATATATGTAGCGAGTAATTGCATAATTCTGCCTATCCATAGATTTGTACCGTATGAAGCGATTCACATCTTGTCACGATTCAAGCACCAAGTTGTTTATCTGGTGTGCAGCCTTTTTAACGGCAGAGAAGGTTTAGTTATGAAGGTTTGTTGGCTTCTTCGCTAATTGTGCGCATATATCTGGCTCATGCAGAGCGCTCGCCAGCCGAGAGATTACGTGACAGCCTTTGTAGTATCCACGAGAATGGGCGCAAGGTGGTTGTTGTAACATGATCATAAGTAGCGCAGACCAGAGGGGGACATGGAATGTTAGTGGTGTGGTTGTTTGAATTGTTTTGGCGGCTTCCACAGACAGTGCGTTGTTGGCTGTAATATTTGGTGATTTCTCCCAATTGCCGGATTGGGTGACAGAGGATTGGAGAGCATATGTAGATTATGGGCATGCGCTGATATTTTTTCGGCATGAAATATTTGCACTATGAAATAAATGGGGGATGCAGCAAAGCGAAAGAGTTGCCTGGTTTTTTTTTTGGAATAACTGGCCCATTATTTACAAGGAGCACTTATTGCCTGAACAGTCTCGCTAATCGACTTTTTAAGGCGGTGGTTTTCGGTGACAGTGGTGCTCTTGGATCGACTCAGTCTGAGATTTGGGATCAACTGGACAAGTGTCCTGTTGGTTTGCGTATCTCATGTGATAATGTATTATGCCTTTACTGCGTTACAGGCCCTGCTAGGTTAGCCCAGTCTATTCATTGAGTTGTAGTACGAAAGATTTGCGAATTGTTTGTGGTGTTCGCTTCAGAAAGTATGTTTTTCTTATTGCGTTGATGTATATTGGTGTGAACAAATCAGCCGTAGCATTGTCGGGCGGCTGCAAGGCCGATAATACCATTGACGATGGGTTTGGCAGACTGGCTACAGTTGAATTCGGAGGTCCCAAAGAGAGTTTTATATGCTACACTTTGTTGAATTCTATTTTTCGCTGAATGTAAGCGGTTTGGCATTTGTGTTGTACTTTCTTTGTGGCGGTATAGGAGCCTTGAATGTCGGAGCAGGCAGGCTAGTATGTGGTATCATGGTATCATCGCAGAAAGTGGGTTGTCAATGCTTGCTCGGAAAGATTACGCCTTTGACGCTGAAAATGCGCTACGCGTTTGCGATGCACTATTTGATCTCTTTCGTCGCCCTCTTTATTTGATTTGTGTAGGATTCCAGAACTCTGAATCGCCTTGACGAGGGCGCTGCATCTGTATGCAGCTTTCATTCGTATTCTTGTTTGTGCCGGAAGTACGAATTGCTCTGAAGGGAATTTTGTATGTTCGCATTTCCGAGGATGCCGTTCTGGGCCCGAATGCAGCACGTGCGTTTCGGGCTTCTGCTTATAAAGTTAGCTTGTGCATGCATGGATAGCGCAGCATTGCCTGCTTGAGGGTGGATGCGACTCGACCTTTTCAAATGTTATAGAGTTATGGGAAAATTGAGTGGGAGTACGTTTGGGAGCAATTGTAGTAAATGGTTGGCGCCGCGACCTCTAATTTTTTTTAGCATGAACGATGCTGAGGCGTTAAATAACTACTTGGTAAGAGTGCGCTGAAGTGTGCTTTATATCCAGGTCTTTTCGGGGAGGTCGCCTCTTTTATTGATGCAGCTTGTAAGCATCGGCTGATTTTGCTCTTCATTAAGGTGAATTGCCTCAGGATAGTTTTAGCAGGAGCACTCGTGTAGGTTTGCTGTTTCCATGGTTATGTTTTATTTCATCGGGTGTATGTTAGACCTGCCCAGTGCTCAAGAATTTAGGGATTCTGGAGTATCGGAGGTGGAAGCCAAACCATGCACGGAATGTTTCTCGCTTTCTTGCAGCAATTCAAGATTGAAGCCACGCTTACAAAATTTTCACGGACACAATGCATTTTGAAATGTACTAGAGTTATAATCTAGCGTAATGCGTAGCCCTATGCAATCATGCGCTATACGGGTGACTTGGTTTATCTTATTCTCGTGTCAATGATGCATTCCATTGTGTCACTCGAAATGCGTACCACAACGAAGACCCTCGTCAGTTAATTGGATATCAAAATGCAAACGACAGTGAACACCCTTGTTGGTCAAAGGGATAATTGCATCGTGGCAACAGGAATGCGCACGAGAGTGAAGACCCTCGTCGTCAATGGGATAGTGTTTCGTTAGAGAGTTTCCACGCATAGGGTTCTTTGACGTGCATATTTCTGCATTCGAATATCCCAGGACGTGAGAAGATGACAAAACGTTTGCCGATCAGTGATGAAGCTTACAGGCAGCATAGTCGGATTACAGTCGAAACAAAACCTCTTTAGATTTTGTAGCTACGTGGACGCCGATGAGAATGTAGCAGCTGCTACTGGGAATTAGTGCACTACACAGTAGTCCGTAATGCAAGAGCACATGCCTTATGATTGCATATCCTCGAAATGTATATATGGAATGCAAGGCAAGCCAATGTTATATTCAGTACCGTGTCCAATGTGTGTTGCCGTGTTGTAGGCAGGCCTCTGTCTGAAGCCAAGCTGTGTGAATAAATGCGTCAGCGTGTTTAGCATGTTGGCGCGTTCTGCAGGGGAGCACTAAGCGATCATTTATCACAGGCTGGCCTTCGTGGTATGTCGTTCGTTGTCGTGTAGCCGTTGTTACTTTGTTCCGGAGAGGTGATCTATCTTTAAACGAAAAGGACTTAGCATCCATTGAGGAGATATATACAGGCATTCAAACCCCCATTGGGGACTAAGTGTTATCAATTTGTACGGAGCACTTATGTATCATCAAGGAGCCACGGATCTGAGAGAAAATCTACCCGGCTTGACGTCCTCAAACGTTATCGGACCTTTGTAGAGGTGCTCGTACTGCGGCTTGGTAACCTCTTCCATGGCCAACGCCAAGGGGTCAACCTGCACGTTCCCGGTTAGTTGGTAGATCTTCATTGTGACTGCAGAAGGTGCGATGCAAATATATATTGTCGTATGGCGCTTTGGGCTGAGCGCCAAACGGAAAAAAGTTGAAGGTATCGCCTTGCCGTTTGTGCCTGTTTCTACACTGTCAACGGAGATGCCATATGCGTTGTCTTCTATATCACTGGTTTTGGTTTAGGAGCTTGTATCTTCAAACGAATACATGTTTTTCTCTACATTTTGTCAACGTGCAATTTAGTACTGTTGACCCTGTGAGCGCTCAGTTTGTGCAGCTTGTGTTTGCCGGTGGAAGGCAACTGCGCGCATAATCTGCGGTTGTTTACTGTTTAACAGAAGTAACTGCAACGTGCCAGAAATTCAGAAACCGCAAATATACGACATTCAGACACATGTTAAAAGTTAGATTTGAAGGGCGCATGATAGCTTTAATGACAAGCGAATGACGTTTTGTGTACCGGGTTGTACCCGGTGCATTTTCTTCAATATTACTAATTCCTAGCATGTGAGCGGTTGGTTTGCTTTGAAAGCAACGAAATAGTGCAAGGGATAGTCAAAAATTCAACGCACCGGCCTGTCGGGGGTTGTATAGCAGTGATGGTTAATTATATGTGCTTCGGTTGTTTTCTTGTATCATTTGGTGGGTACAATTTTTAGTTACAGATTTTACAATGACGAGCTGTTCGTGGGGCCATCAAAGTTGTTTATTAGCTGAAGGGCGTTTGTCGAATTTCTTTTATGGAGATGGCAGGAGTGGCCTAATGTTAGCCTTTTAGACGACTTGCTATTTTGACAACGGCAAATCGCTAGGGGAATCGTGGGATTGTTGATATGCGCCCGTTTAGCTTCTATAGATTAGACGCTTTATTTGCATTAGTATATAGCATGCGCTGTTGTCTTATTCGTGTAAAACATTTTTTTGTCAATTTATTGATTGCCTATTCGCAAATGGCCGAGTGTTCTGTTTTGGCTCGATGCCTGCTGCGATGGATGTGATGCGTCGTTGGAAGTCCATGGCAAAGGCATAAGGTGTTTTCGAGGGCATTTGTTTTGGTTAAGGGATTGGCGTAGAACACCGTAATGGTTAGAGGCTTAGCAGGTTCTTTTACAAATACGGCAGTTGGTGCAGGCCTCCGCAGTTAATTTTCATCATAAGGATTTTGTTTCAGATATGATATTTTTTAATATAGTACGTGGGTTCAGGCTGGAACCGGCTGATGTATGCACTTCGATTTCTCTTCCTGACTCCATATGCAAGGGCATTGCCTGGAGGTCATGACAGTTATTTTTTGTACCAGGTTGTCCAACTTCGTTGTACGCTCAGTGGTGTACCCCGGTTGCCGCACAGGATCAATGATTTCTTTTAAAAATTACTTAGGCGATAAATATTGATTTGTTCTTCATTATATGATTTATAAACCTTAATTAATCGTACAGAAGTGTGTTTAGTATCAAAAAATATGATGTAATTATGACCAAGGACTCAGCAAGTAAAAAGAACTCAATTTATTTATATTTACTTGCAATTTTATATTAGTTGGACATGGATCTGATTGAAGCAACCTCCAGGCAAAGAATTTCTCACGATTCATTGGCCTGCAGGTGGTGGTCGTCGGTATCAGAATGTGAACCCAGAAAGGGTGTTTCTTTTTATAGTGATGATCGAATATTCGCAGGAGCGGGCTGTTGTCAGAAACAAGGATGTAAACTGTGTTGGTTTGGGTAGATATTTTTGTCTTCTTCATCCTTGTCGCCTCCGTTTCTGATGCAAATGGTGGTCCGAGGATCATGCAAATAGGGAAGTCACCAATAATTTTACCAAGAATGTTTTGTTTGCTTTCTCTGCATGAATTCGGTTTTATACGGTGGTGGTTTGCTGTTGCCTGTGCTATTGATGGTTGTTCCCAGTTGTCCGGCAGGTGTATAAAAAATATAATGCGATAGCCGTATACATATTTGCGGTCTTGTATCCGCTAAGTTAGCGTGTTTGGTAGTTAAGGGTTGCACTGTTGTATCTGCCTGCTATCAATGTTTGGTCAGGTGCGAAGAAGGCTGCAACATCAAGCCAGAGTGTGGGAGTGGTGTGCTTTAGTGTCGAGCTATGTTACATAGATGCGCCAATATGATTCGGCGTAATTTTGCATCTTTGCTTAGTGATGGATATAGGAAGTATTTGATAATCATGTTTGTATAGATGGGTTTTGAAATATGTGCTCTTCTTGGTTTTGGCTTCGTCGACCTTGTGTGCCTTGGGTCATTTTTTCCCAGCCTGACAAGTCTGAGTGACCACCGAACTTTGTTAGGGCTCCATAGTGTGCTCTGTTGACTCTGCGACTTTGTGGAAGCAGAGAGTGCGTTTTCGCGTATTCTACATTCAAGGTTCAATAAGGTAGAATGGTTGCGCAACGGAAATTACGCTCGTATTACTTTGGGCATTGGTTTCTTGGGGCTAACACCTGTTTCTAATATTTTATATGTTGGTCGCGAGTTGCGTTGATTGCCACACGATGACTGGTGGTGACTCATTAGGATTTGAAAGGAATGAAAATGATGGACAGGGAGGTTTCTGGAAAAGGTTTCGATGCGTTGGATGGTGTGCGGTTCTTAATATGGGTGTCACTATCTGCTTGTGCGAGATGTCGCTGTTCTGGATGAAAGACAGGATGCTGCTTGTGCATGATGGTGCTTTTGAGGATGCATGGCCAGGGTTGCATTCCCTTGCGTATTTTAGTTGTATCTGATAACTGTGCAACGCTAACCAAGGGTGAAATGCAGTAGGTATTGCACATAAATGTTTTCTGTTCGCACGTAGTCTCCTGTTCAGAATAACGGTGATTGACGGTCGGGGGGATGCGTATGAGGGAATATTATCATGTTATGCGTGGATAGCTAGTGGTTGATGTATTTGTATTCATTCGTCCTCGTTCACTGACTATGGAATTTGATTCATCAGAGTCTGGGTTTTGTTCCCTTCGCAGGTTTAGATTAGTCGTAGTTGTATCTGCATTTGGTGTAGTAGCTTCCGTGTGTTATGTTGAAGTGTGAGTGGGCTGGGAAATGCAAACAAGTCAGGCAATGTCATTTTTTATGAAGGCATGGCCTGTTCATGCGAAAAAGAGGATGATGTGATATTTTGCACGGGCAAGGGAATTGCATATTTTCAAGGGGTTTGTTTGTGAGATTTTTTTGTGATGCTGGCAGAACTTTGTTTTAAATGTGTGTTGGCGGGTTCTTTTCTAAACTAGTGCGATGAGCCCAATCGCCGCGCTGGGTTTTCGCTGTTCAATGCGCTGCGTTAGCGACACGAGTTTTTTGGAAACAGGTCGTAGGTTTTTTCATTAAAGCACGTCATATCCTTGTGGATTTGTGGCAATGATGATGCAGGCAATCCAAAAATCGCACTCTGGCTCGGTTTTGACTTGCTCTGTGTTTATTGATGGAATATTGCTTATCTCTTGCGTTCAGTGAAACGTGATGGCGGCCATTTGTATAGAGTCTTGGCAGTCAATGGGCAGAATGACGCTGGTTGGCGTTTGCGTGAACGATTGCTGAAGTGGAGACGCTGAGGTATCGGACGGGCTTCACACCTGTAAGAACTGCACGATGACATCAGTGAGCAAGCCACAGTCCTGCCTTCTAAAACATGTCCTTTCGCCTTTTAAACGGCTTTGACACTTCTGACGATTGATGGAGAATCCTGGGGCCGCATTTTGTTTTCAATGAGTTGTTATGGAGCACTAATTTATATACTACCAGCTGGTTCGTTTTTCTATTGTTATGTATTGTTCGCCTCGAGGCAGGATGGCTTTCGCATGAGCTATAGATTGGTATTGTTTGGAGACTAATGCTATATTAGAGCCTGCGTCAGTTTTTAATGCTTTTGCGTAATGATACTTACTGGAGTTGATGGTTGCCGCAAACGGACAGTTAGCAAACGATTGGGGTTCGTATGTGGCAATACGCTGACCAGGGATGCTCTGTGGTTTTACATGTGAAATGTGCAAAGCGATGGTAAACGCGAAAAGACAAGCAGTTCTTGCTCATCTCCATGGCATCGTTTTCGCAGGTCGAAGCTGTGGCTTACTACTTTTTTTCGGGCTATTTGCGATTCGTTTCTATCCAACATAGTAGTCTTATGAAAGCGCGGTCTAGCCCCCTTTTGTGGTGATTTTGGTTTCCTGAGTGTTTGGAGTTGGGCTTCTGGCCTGTTTAGGACGTGGCTTGACAAGCTTGAAGTACATGCGGGGAAGTCGTTGGTGAAGCCATGAATATGAAATGCTGCTTGCTGTCGGTGGAGCAGTCCTTCAAACTAGATATTCAACGCGATTCTGAGTAGGGGGTTATAGGTCTGTTCTGTTTGCGAGCTGTTTCCTGTAAGGAGTTCGGCAGCCCTTTTATGCGCGGAAGTGGCTTGTTGTAGGTGTTTGATAAAGTGCGTGTTAGCCTTCGTATTCACCAAAATTCGATTACGGTCATCAGCTGTATTGTTTTACCCCACCCCTGTGAGAGAATAAGGTTTTCCAAGTTTGTTATTGGGATATTGGTGGTGCATATGCGACCCCGCGGCGTGGCATCCTACCATTTTATTAGTTTCTCCTGAGGGTTAGTGTCTTTCTTGGGGGTTTGGCTTCCTCTAGCAATTGTTTTGGCTTGTTCGCAGCAGCTTGTTCAAATTGGGGAAATGATGTTGCCAAACCCACTCTTTTGTGGTTTAGTTAGGTTCTTTGGAGCTAAAGGTTTTCTGGAAGCAGGACGTGTGTTTCTATTGATGTTTTTGGCGTGATAGCTCGGATGGGGGGGCTTGATAAAGGGCGTTTTTGTACCATTGCCTGGGTGGCGTCGCTATATTTACTAACTGCGCCTGTTTTTGTTGCTTTTATATGTTCGTCGTTGGCAGCATCTCCTGTACGCGCTGGGAGACTGTACACCCACGCTGCGGCTTTCAAAGTTAAAACGAATGAGGCCAGAAGCTCTACGAAGTAAACGTGGGAGCAGGAAGTAGGTTTCTACATAAATGCAACGCCAGAGGGTGTGTTGTCGAAGGAATCGTATATTTGCCGTGTAGGCGCACACCTGTGCTGGTTTCATGGATACCTTGCCTTTTTGCTGTAATTGTAGAGTTTAGTATACAGCAGCATGACCGAACACGGTTTGTGTAGATGTGGATCTGTCGCCAATGGGTAGCACGTCGACTGCTCATTGTTGCGGTACAGTCTGCCCTCTCTCCGTGGACAGCTGTAGACTTTGTTTCGCTGCCCTTAGTCTTCCTTGGTTTCTGGTGTGGCATGTGTATACAATGGCAACACTTTTGAAATGTGATAGGGTGTGGAAGGTCACAGCCAACAAGCAAGTTATAGAGCTTGTTAACTGAAGGCGAAGTTGTTGGTTCTCAGCAAAGAGTTTTGGCACATGAGTCCGCCATTTGGGCTTGTTTTTGTTTTCCGGTTTGCATGAAGGGGATACCATATGAGGAAGGGGCAGGGTCTTTCCCCATACAGAGTCTTTTGGATCATATCGGTCCTTTCGAAAGTTGGAGTCGTCCATTTTTACGTCTTGACTGGTTTTCGGCGCTTTTCGGCGACATAAGGGTTGCTTCCAATAGCGTGTCGCATTTTGTCTGTTCAGTCCGTCAGTTACATTGAAGACTATTTTTTGGAAGTAGAGCGTGCCTAATATGCGAAATATATAAGGTGCCAATTGAAAGCCGATGGCTTACGGGTTGGCACTACTACCGCGGCGTTGGCTATCTGGTTTAAGTAGCTTAAACTGGCCCGCATCGTTTTGGTTTTTGTTATGATTTGCGTATTTTTTGGTGATTGAGCACGAGCCCTCCTGGTAAACGGTTGGACGTTTTCAAAGGCAGAATGTGAAAGTCGTGGAAGATGCATGCTGATTCAGCTCATTCGTGATCGTCCACTGTCACCGGCGGGGTTCGCGAGTTTCTTTGAATGATAAAATTTTTATCGGTGCAGCTAGTGGGTTACTACGTCCTGTGCTTTTGGGTTTATGTCTTACTGCTAAAAACAAACTATTTGCTGGGAGTGCGCGGCAGTCTGGCAGCTCGCATTGTTTTAGTGTTCTGCAAGGCGGCACTTCGATGACATTTATATAATTTACACAGTACTTCACGCTACTACCTTATTGCCACAAATGAGGTATAAGTGGAGAATGGCTGTTTGATGTATATGTCCTTGCGTGCTTGTCAACTGCCTATAAAATTTGATCTATCGGAGTCAAGGTTTTTCTCCCATGGCCCTGCTGGGATATGTCATAGTTATGCACGGGCGAGGTCAGCGTATATTATCAAGCAGCTTTTTGATGCACTTGGCTTTTCTTGTGATATTTGCTTCTCCATTAAGAATGAGTATTTGAACAGCGAAAAAGCAACATGGGAGTTGGGCCCACCTTTATAGTTTGCAAAAATGCTGCAGTGATCTGCGTTGGCGAGGCGAGTTTCCGGGAGGCAGTTCGTGGGTTTCCCTGTAGAGCCGCGTCATATCCGTGTGGATAAATGGCGGTTATTATGTGAGGTATTCACTATTTTCAGGCTGGTTCGTTTTTGGCTTTCTTTGGATCGACTGGTGTACGTGTGCTTATCCGTTGTGAGCAATCATACAAAAAGAGACACGTGTATGGATTCATGGCATTGAATGCGCAACTGATGGTGGTTGGCTTTTGCATGTACGATTAATGAAATGAGGTGGAGGTGCTGGGACGTGGGAACATCTTGACGCATTCAAAAGAACTCACCGATTACGCTATTTCGATTGATACAGGCATGTCCTCTACAGCCTGCTTCTTCGCCTTTTAAACAAGTTTTGTACTTCCGACAATTCACGGAGGATCCTATAGGCGCATTTTGTTTTTCAATGAGTTGTTATGGAGCACTATTTTTTATACTGCCAGCTGGTTCGTTTTTTATTGTTATGTATTGTTCGCTTTGAGGCAGGATGGTTTTCGCTTGACCTGTACATGGTCGTGCTTGCGGAGGCAAACTCTATCTTTGGGGTTGCCTCAGCTTTTAATGCCTTTGCGTGGTGATCGTGTCTGCGGTTTTATAGTTCCGGCAATAGAACTGTTAGCAAATGATTTGGGCTCGTGCCTGCCGATATGCGAAGGCCGGATGCTCTGTTTTTATATAAAAAATGCGCGGAACGGTGGCAAACCGGAGAAGGCGACGAGTTGGTGTTCCTGTGCATGCCAGTGTTATGTCACCGGATTGTTGCTTACTGCTTCCGTTTTGGTAATTTTGATTGTGTGTATGTCTTGGCAGCAGTTTTATCACAGAGATCTACCCCTTTCTTGTGCTGGTTTCTTTTCCCTGGGTGTTTACTATACGAGGTTATGTGCATGGCACAATTCTGTATGCAATGTTCTTTGCATATGGAATTGTGGCTTGCAAATCACGTTGCAACAAAGGCCTGATGGGCTTGTGACAGCGCTAATCTGGCGTGCTAGTGCATTTTTGGTGGCTTTCGTTATAGTCGAAGCTTCGTAGTGTGCGTATTATGAGTTTGTGCTTGCGACAGGAATTTTCCAGGGTTGCCCTGCTATGGCTGATCGATGCTGTGCCAATACCGCGATGTTGGGCAGCTGTATTAGCTGCTTGTTTTGTTTGGGGGTGCGTTGCAAGTGGCAGCCCGTGGCGGTGGTGGTAATTGGTTTAGAGTTCTGATCTGTGAACATACAGATACACTTGGATGTGATTTTGCATTTGCAACTGGTGAATTGGATATGGACGTTGTTCCCAAAGCCTTTTCATCAGGGCTCATTGTTTTTGAGGATATTAGTGTGTTCGAAAGTGCTGGCGTTCTGCAGCATTTTTGTGACTCGTCATCGAGCGGCTGCTTATGCGGACTTGCATCTCAGGGTTACCCATGTCATTTAACGTTTCGCTATTAAATGAGTTATCTTGGGGCTGCATGTTTTTGCGCTTAGTTCGTGCGTTGTTGCATAGCTTGCACGGTTTGCGTAATGAGATGCAGTGACTTCAGTGTGGCGGTAGTGCTGACAACCTGAGAGATATCTTCTATATCAAGTTGTTCATGATGTTCGGACGTTCTTTATGGTCGCCATTGCTTCAGTTGAATGCTGGTGGGGGCGCAACTGTGATTGATTGGGTTTTTAGGTAGCAAATTGTGAATTCCAGAGAGATTTGGGGACGATGTGCATACGACGGTTCTAGTGGTCGCTCATTCTCAGGGTTTTTCCATTACAGCTGGAGGACAGATTACTTGTGCAAACACGGTTTGGCATTTGTGCGGTTGATATTCAGGGGGTTTGGAGGCATAGAATTATGAAGCGGCGTTTCAGAGTTTATGGTTGTGTTTTGAGGGGTTGACATACTAGGCCACTTCTGTGGGACGTCTGTTAAAAAGTACATACTTGAATTCAAGGCGTTGAGGGCGATCCTCCTGCTCGCCTATTTGCTGTTCACCGGGTTGAGTAGGAATACATATATTTTTGGAAACAGCCTGTGGGTTTTCTTATTTTTTCTGCAAATGAAGCTTACTGTGGGTTATATTGACTTGGATGTGGCCATTGGAAGGTTACTGCCTGGGTGGCGTAGCTAAATGTCGTTTTGCACCATCCTCTAATGTAAATGTTTAGTACGTTGTGGGTGCTTTTTCTTGGTTGCTCTACCGTTGTTGGAGAACAATACGGGCTTTTGGCTAGCAGCACATAGAACACGAAGCGTTGAGTAAAGATGTTTATGTACCTCATCAGATGGTGGTGGCACTCTGCGGCTTTTCGGTTTGGGTTAAGCGGCGTCATATTGTCGTGGACACAATGTGCCATACCTCCTCTGTCGGGTTTGGCTTTCTGTCTCAAGATAGCTCACCGCCATCTTCCTATAGGGATAGCTATCATTCGTTGATGCGGGTTTGCGCGCTTGGCGTACCCTTGTGCAGTCAGTTTTTAATTGCACGGAGCCTTCTAGCTTATACATGATGTAGACGTGAGGAAGTCACCTTTGAGGTATGGATTAGGTGCTTTTTATGGTCATTCTTTGCTTTGTTGCCCTCCTATCTTTGGCTAATTGTTTTTTGGCTTTGGTATTGTTGATTCTTTTTGATTGGTATACGAGTGCAATACGTCTTCGCCGTGTACAGGTTTTCTCATCTTTGGGTGGTGTTATTGGCGGCATAGAGGTGGCTTCCAACGATGCACTTGATTACTTCTGTGAGAATTGCTTTTTCCAAGACTCGGATGTATGGCATGCCGGCTAACAGTTTATGTTGTTCAGTGGGTGGAGTTTCTGGTGCGTTATCTGTTTGATGCAGTACGTGAGTTCTTTTGGTTTTGAATGCAATCACAGAAATAGCACCTGCCGTACGATGTGACGTTCCAGCGCCCGCAGATAAGTCAGCCTTATCTATTGAGTTTGCCAGCTCCCTGTATTAGTTCGATTTATTCGTGCGTTTTGTTGCTGATTCATGTATGTCAAGAAATGGAAAAGCTTTAGTTTTCTAGGATGTCAGCACATGTTTCTCGGAGGGGGTTGATCTGCGGTTGTCGGCCTTTGTATATGCGGGCTGCTACCATTGTCCATGCGATTCTTTTTGGTTCCTTCTGTGACACCATTGTGGTATGTACATGTCGGTTCAGCTGCGGTATCAGGAACAAGCGAACCCGACATGCATGCCTCTAGCTGTCCCTTGTCTGGGGGCGGTCTGGTCTGTTGGTACGATCTGCGTCATTCTGTGCATGCTCGTTCTGCAGATAGCATTGTGCTCGCAGATGGATTGGTCGCTGGCGGTGCGGCGCCGTCTATCAATTCTGATGTTTGGGATGATAAACTGTTTGTTCCAGTGTTCAGGATTCTTTGTGCTGGCATGGCGGTCGCACGTGCAATGGAGAGTGGAAGGTGTAGGTTATGCATGTTCCACGGTATTAGATGAAAAGGGGGATTTGGCTGCTGAATGAGAAACAATATGGCGATTTTTGTCGTATGCATCAAATTGTGCTGAAGGGTCCGTTCGTTGCATCCCATGCCCTTCCTACCAACATTACATCAACAAGGACATAGAACCTAGTTTGCGCATGGAAGTCAAAATAAAGATTTTTGAGGGATGTACTGGTGAGCCGCTAGGTTCTTACGGTCGTGTCATAAGGCTTGTGCTTGATGGTTTCGCGAAGTCTGAGTGTTGAGGTTCACAGCAGCAAGGTATTGTTGCTGCTTAGTGCCATCAGCTGGGACTCCCAGATATTCCGCAAGAATGTGCGTTTTTCTATATCTAACAATGAATGTCGGTTGCAGTATGCTAGCTTCATGGTGCCTTTGGCGGTAGTTCGGCATTGCGATGAGGGCGTTATTTTTTTAGGGGTTGCAGCCAAGTAGCTTACCCATGGTTGCGGGAAAGCGATACCCACCATGCCCAAGACGGTGGATATCGGTAAACAGATGCGGAGCTTGAGATTGCGGAATCAACAGAAAATTAGAACGTACGTAGACCCATTGACAGGAGCCGCTGGTGACTTCACATGTTTTTGACTATTTCGTCGCGACCGCAGTCAGTAGGTTACTCCACGTGATAGCAGTTCTGTTTCTTGTGTTTCTGCTAGCGCACCAGTTTCTTGCCGCCCAGGGCGAACCTCGGACTCGGCATTCTGGTAGCGCAGCAGTTTATTGGTACGGGGTGAGCCAGCCTGTTGTGCGGCGTCGAGGCATTGCGTATTCGTTTTCCTTTGCAAATAGCATTGAGCTAGGAGATCGATTGCTGGTGCTTGCGGTGGCTGCGTCTTTATAGCGTGGTGCACGGATAATTGGTTTGGGTTTGCATTGTTTCTGGTTCTTTCTGTTCCGAGGAGGGTCATACGTGACGTATAGGGTGGTAGGAATATATTGCAGGTCTTCCATGTGAAAGTAAACGAGGTGAGGAATGCACGGAAATTTGTCAATCATAGCTCTTTGTATAGATTAATGGTACATATCCTGTTCGCTTTGTTGGACACCCATGTATCCAACTGCAGATCTTCAGGCACATCCAACCTAGTTTGGCCATGGACATTACCATCGAGGCGGGTTTAAAAGGATCTGTTGGTGATTAGCGAGGTTGATGTTGATGTTTTCGATTGTTTGGGTTTGTTTTTTTTCGCAAACCCTGAGTGCCGCGCTGTATGGCCATGCGCCATTGGTTGTTATTAATTTTGTCTTTATAGGGCTTCCACCTATCGTGGAACCAGAAAGTGCGTTCCTCTTAGAGCTCTTTGGGCGCGCGTAGCGATGTGGATGCTTCCTGCTTGCTATAGAGCTGGTGTTACATTGCCAGGAAGGCATTCTCTGCATTTAGGGTTGGACCATGTTGGTAATGATTTTGTGCTGTCGTGGGTATACTTTTTGGTGGCAACCGAGAGCTCTTTTTGAGTAGATCGGCCTAGCTGTTTGTGGTTAAACGTAAATGTAAGCTGTCTTTTTTTGGGAATTTGTTCGACACGGCTGTTGGTTTCTTTATTTCGTATTCGTGACCATGTCATTGTAAGGAAAACCAGTGGTTTAGTCGCCTTGATCGAACACCGGTTCGTGTTTCTCTGATAGGGTTTCTGTTATCAAATAATAAGGTGCTTAGTTGTTGGGGTTTAGTGCATAACATACCCGGTGGCGCAGCGAAGAATTTCGTAAGTACATATGCACTGGTTTTTGGATCTGGTGGCTGCGTCCTTACGTCCTGGTGCAGAACTAATGGGTTACTTGGTCCAATATTCGTGGATCTTTGTTTTTGCCAACGAATTGTGTGTGAAGCATAAGGTGGTAGAGATAGGTTCTGTTGTTACCGTATTGAGAAATGGGGATGAGACTGGCGGGTGCAACAAGATATGCCGATATTGCTTGTTTGTATGGAGTTACGCTCTATGGCCTGTTCGCTGCATTCCGACCCTACCCTACCGAAGTCATCCACAAGCGAACTTAACCTATTTTGGGCATGGGTGCCACGATGTAGGCGAGTTGTGGAGAATATGGCGGCGTCTTACGTTGTTGGTGTTGATGCGTTCTATCCTTTGCGTGTTGGTAGAAGCTTTTACTATGCCTGTGTGTTTAGATGCGCAGCCGTACGGTGTTATTGTTCAATGAATTTCCTTGGGAGTATCAGTTTTTCTGGAACCAGGACGTGCGTTTTTAGCAATGGACATTGAAACTGCATTACGATCTGGTGCCATGCTGCTCCTTGCGGGGTGGATCCTGCATCGCCAGGAGGGCAGTGTATCCATTTGGGGTTTTACCAGGTGTTTAATGCTTTTGTGTTTTAGCAGTCTGTTGCAATCAAGGATATCTACGTCTGCTTTTTATTAGATGAGGGATAGGCGTGTATGTTTACATGTACATGTTGCGTTTCTGTTGCTAGGGCAATTTGTACAACGCAGGTGCTGGGATCTTCACTTCATATTCGTGAGTGTTTGTGACCGCAGTTCGTGGGTTACATCTTTTCGGCACACTTCAGGTTCGTGAATTTTTTGTAACGGAGCTCTTTGTCACAGGACGAGCTGGTTCAATTTTTTTTGAGACTTTCTTTTTTTGACTCTGCGGGTAGCAGTGTGCTTGCAGATGGATCGCTGGTGCATGGGGTGGAGGGCTGCTTACGTCCTTGTGGACAGACAATGCATTGTTTGTTTCAGTGTTCTTGGTTCTTTGTATTTGTGGGAGGGTCGCACGTGACTTGTAGGTTGGTAGAGGTAGGTCGTCTATGTCGCGCGGTATTTAACGATTGGCGATTGGACTGGGCAGTGCAGGGATTTTAGGTTATGTTGGGATGATGGGCTGCAGACACAGATTAGAGCCCATGTACCGTAACTCCTCAACATCATATGCACAATCGTTCAGCTTGGTTTTTCGGATGAACGTCCTCATACACTGGAGTCTAGGGGGATGTGGCGGTGACATTGCAAAAAGCATCTATGGGAACTCAAAACGTAAAATGCAACAAGACGAACCTCGGCAGTATCGTTTTTCTGTTGCACAGCCATAGGCCAATGATGTGGTCCATTCTCTTGCATTAGGACATAGAAGTTTTCTGGGAGCAGGAAGTGCGTTTTAGCATAAAGCGTTTTCAATGTGCGCATCGATACGATGCCTTCCTTTTGCCCGACCGCCCTTGCTGCATTCCGAGGAAAGCAGTATCTTTATTTAGTGTTCAACTAACTCGGTGGTGCATTTGTGTGTTGATCGTAGATAATATCGTTGATTGTCGCAGACGGCTGTTGGCGAACAGATCGGCGTGGGTATTCATGGCCACATGTACATATTACTGTCCTGGTTCATGCAAAATTTTGGACGGTACCGCTGTTTTTCGGTTCACTATCTATTCGTGCCTGTCGTTGTGAGAGCAGTCGGTGGGTTACTCTCCTTGGGCGCAGTTGTGGTTCATGTGTTTTCAATGGCGTAGCTGTCTTCAACCGGGGGACCTACTTAGCTGTTGGGATTCAACTTGATACATGCTGGTTTGTTCTGTGGATAGCATTGCAATTACAGATGGAATGATGCAAGTTGCTGTGTTTGCTTCCTTGCCTCGTGGTGCACGGACAGCGAGTTTTGTGCTTCAGTGTTCGTGGGCAAACCGTTGCAGGTGCAGTATAGGTTAGTGGAGGTAGGTTATATATGTCGCACGGCCTCATTCGACAGAAATGGGCATTAGTCTACTGTTACATTACATGCTACCTGGTTAGTTTCCCAAGCCGGTCATGCCTTCATGATGGAGTCCATGCGCAGACCTGCTTCGAAATCGTTGTCAATCTACACTTGTAAAGTTTTGCAGAATGTAGCGATGGCTTGTGATGCTGGTGCTAATGTGTCAGCTCCCTTGTGATGGATGCTTTTGCATAGCCTTACAGGCCGGTCATACAAACAACCGTACGCCATTGTTGGACTTCATTTGCTTTTATTATATGTTCCAAGTTTTGCTATGAGCAGGAAGTGCGTTTTAGCGTAAAGCGCTTTGAATGTGTTTTAGGGTAT